>CABHPH010000671.1:11747-33580 GCA_902168325.1 Peromyscus nudipes
AAACCTTAGACTCACAAATATAGGACAAATAGGATATCTTCTTTAATTTTGCCAAATACTAATAGACTAGATATTATAAATAGACTAGATAGTATAACTGTAATTCTTGCTTGATAATTGTTTTGTTATCTGTAATTTTACTATGTGAAAGTTAAAACCTTCCTTTTTGAAAAAAAGAAAAGGGGAAGTGCTGTGGATGAGTGATTGATAAATAAAATGTTGATTGGCCAGTAGCCAGGAAGGAAGTATAGGTGGGACAAGGAGAGAGGAGAATTCTGGGAAGTGGAAGGCTGAGGCAGAGAAAAACTGCCAGCCGCCGCCATGAAAAGAGAGATGTAAGTTACCAGTAAGCCACGAGCCACGTGGCAACTAATAGATTAATAGAAATGGGTTAATTTGAGATATAGGAACTAGATAACAAGAAGCCTGAGCCATTAGGCCAAACAGTTTAAATAATATAAGCATCTGTGTGTTTATTTTATAAGGGGGCTGCAGGACTGCTGGGGCTTGGCGGGAGCTGGAGAGAAACTCTTCAGCTACAATGTGATTTTAATATTAGCCTTCTCTTAAAAGCAGAAGTAACCTGTTCATGCTTTATGATGGTAGCATATATAAATATAAAATGGTTTTTATATTAGACCAATGGAGACATTCTGGAGAATAACATTCTGATAATATTTAATCCAAAGGGTATGTCCTCAGATTGTGCAATCTCGCTCTTAGGCTTGTAGCCCGGAGAAGACATTACACTGTCCAGGAGAATTTTCATGGCAGACTTAAAGTGATAGAAAATGAGCAATCTCTGTATCTATGCTTTGGAAACCCATGAGTAAAGCATGCTGTGTGCTCAGTACTGAGTTCTCTTGGAAGCTAAGCAGTAGCAGTCATATTCTGCCTTCTCCTTTGCATCTAGGAATCCAGGCGACTCCCCAGAGGACTAGCACGTTCTATGGGCTTTCTAGTCACACTGGCCTCTGACAGTGGCAACATAACTTGTGTGGTGGTATTGTGTTCCAAAATATTGTGTACCTTAATAAACTTATCTGGGGTCAGAGACGGAACAGCCACAATATTAAACAGAGGTTAGGCAGTGGTAGTACACACCTTTAATCCTAGCATTCCAGAGACAGAAATCCCTCTGGATCTCTGTGAGTTCAAGGCCACATTGGAAACGGCCCGGCCAGGTGACCGACACCTTTAATCCCAGGGAGTGGTGGTAGAAAGCAGAAAGGTATATAAAGCGTGAGGACCAGAAATTAGAAGCATTTGGCCTGGAGAAGCATTTGGCCTGGAGAAACGTTTGGCCTGGTTAAGCATTTAGGCTTTCAAGAAGCAGCAGTTCAGCTGAGGCCCATTCGGATATGAGGACACAGAGGCCTCCAGTCTGAGGAAGCAAGACCAGCTGAGGATCCGGTGAGGTGAGATAGCTGTGGCTTATTCTGTCTCTCTGACCTTCCAGTGTTCACCCCAATAACTGGCTCAGGTTTGATTTTATTAACAAGAACTTTTAAGATTCCTGCTACAAACTTGGTTCCCCGCTTCTCTTCCCATTCAGTCACTTTTTGGTGGCCTTTGGGCTCCAAAGCTTACTTTAGCCTTCTCCACAATTCTGAGCTGCTAATTTACTTAATTACAAATCCATTTCAGTTTTCTTACCTGACCCAAACTACCAAACAAATTGTCTGTCTCAGAAAGGAGGCCCAGGGCATGACTTGTGAGGACCTGACGAAGAACAATGTGGATCTTTGAAGCAGAAAAACTTCTGCTTAGCTTTCTCTTTCTTCACTAAAAATAACACTTCGGTATCTAATATGTTCCATGGTCAGTAAATTTGGTGTAAATAATAAAGCGGCTTAAAAATAAACACTCAATGATATCTCCAACTATATACAAAATACTTAGAAACATAATCTATCGTATCCCCAGGCACAGATGGGGCTCTATTTACACCAGTCTGCTCTGTGCAAGACTTGTGGGCACCTCAAGGGAGATCTTGAATTATGTTCTGTTTGTGTTTTACTTTATACTCCCAACTGGACTGCAATGCACTTTTGTCATTTATCTAGTTTTGCTTTAGCTTCTATGGAACGGACTCAGGAATCTCAGGAACCCAAAGAGAGCATCTCAGATGTCCTGGCTGCAGAAAGTACACCCCTGTGACTGTTGGGGGACAGGCACGGTGCCCCTGTCCTTACAAGGTGGGTTTTGCAGGCCCTTTCCAACTGGTAACAGCCACTTCTGACATATAAGAAAAGGGAACGTTATTTAATGCTAGACTTAGAAAATGTGCACAGCCACATCGTTTTATAAAGATTACACATTCTTGTTAAAGTGCCTGGACCAGGATTGGACTACTAGGATTAATTAAGAGGACCAGGAAGCCAGCAAAAAGAAGCCTCCGCTACAAAGGGATACAGTACTCCATCTTGCTTCAGCCACGGGTCCCTATGCAGTGTATACGCAGCAAGACTTCTCATTTTCAACTTTAATGCTGCTGCTAGCTATACCTTGAAAAAAAAAAAAACCTGTTCTCATTTGCTAAGACTACACCTGGAAAAATGGAAAATTATCTCTTAATACTCTAGAAATGGAAAGTAAGTTCTAACAGCATTGCTCTTGTCATTAATTTAAATCATTAAATAATGGACTGGAGAATGAAAAACCCGTATACCAATACTCTATACTCATCAATTCAGGCAGGCCGAGCAGACTAGCTGCGGGACCAGTCAGGCTCAGGTCACGTGGGCGCCAGGTGAGTTGAGAACCCACTGAAGTCTGGTCAATCATTTATTAAGGGATGAAATGGGACTAACACACTCAGGAATACAGAATGAAGCGCCGCTGCCTCCTCACCCACCAGAGAACGATGGGGAAAGCTCCGTACCAACTCAGCGAACTGTGGAGTCATTCCTGCCAAGTCACAGAGAGCAAGAACATGACCCTCCTCCTCAGCTCCAGTCACATACCCAGACAAGACCACGGCCTAGGCCTAGGGATAGTACCGTTGGCTGAGCAGATCGAATCCCCACATTGTAATGTAGCAGGAATCTTAAAAGTTCTTAGTAATAAAATCAAACCCAGACCAGTTATTGGGGTGAATTCTGGAAGATCAGAGAGACAGAACAAGCCACAGCTACCTCGCCTTGCCAATTCCTCAGCTGATCCTGTTTCCTCAGATTGGATGCCTCTGAGTCCTCATCCGAATGGGTCTCAGCTGAACTGCTGCTAGAAGCCTAAAAGCTTAACCAGCCAAATGCTTCTAGTTCTGGTCTTCACGCCTTATATACCTTTCTGCTTTCTGCCATCACTCCTTGGGATTAAAGGCTCACTTCTTGGGATTAAGGGCATGAGTCACCATGCCTTGCGATAGATCATTGAATCTACTCTGAGAAAAAAGATAAAGAAATAATAGGATAAATGGGTAGATCACTGAATCTACACTGAAGAAAAGGGGGAAGATATAAAAATGACAAAAGGTAGACTACTGAATGTATTATGAAAAGAAAAAAGAGAGAATATGGATATGATAAGATAAAAAGGGAGATTATGGAATCTACTTTTAAAAAGGAGCTACTTGTTTTAAATAGGATAAGTAATGAAAATTTTTTTGTCTGAATTTGTCAAATGTTACTGGACTGGACATTGTTAATATATATAATGGAGTTTTTTGTCTGGATCTGTCAAATGTTAATGGACTAGACATTGTTAATGTAATCTTGACTACATGTATATACTTACTAGTTTTTCTTGTATTAGTCATAAGCTTTTTTAATTTTAGACAAAAAGAGAGGAAATGTGGTGGTATTGTGTTCCCCAAAATATTGTGTACCTTAATAAACTTATCTGGGGTCAGAGACGGAATAGCCACAATATGAAACAGAGGTTAGGCAGTGGTAGCATATGCCTTTAATCCTAGCATTCCAGAGGCAGAAATTCATGTGTTCAAGTATACACCCAAGCATGGTGACCCACGCCTTTAATCCCAGAAAGCACGCCTTTAATCCCAGGGAGTGGTGGTAGAAAGCAGAAAGATATATAAGGCATGAGGACCAGAAACTAGAGGCATTTGCCCTGGAGAGGCCTTTGGCCTGGAGAAGCATGTGGCTGGTTAAGCTTTCAGGCTTCTAGCAGCAGTTCAGCTGAGACCCATTCTGGATGAGGGCTCGGGGCATCCAGTCTGAGGAAACAAGACCAGCTGAGGATCCGGTGAGGTGAGATAGCTGTGGCTTATTCTGTCTCTCTGACCTTCCAATGTTCACCCCAATACCTGGCTCAGGTTTGATTTTATTAATAAGACCTTCTAAGATTCATGCTACAATGCCTGGCTGTTTCCAATGTGCCCTTGAGCTCACAGAGATCCAGAGGGATTTCTGCCTCTAGAATGCTAGGATTAAAGGTGTGAGTGCCACCACTTTCTAACCTCTATTTCTAGTGGCTGTTCTGTTCTTTGACCCCAGATAAGTTTATTAGGGTGCACAATATTTTGGGGAACACAATACCACCACATTGTAATCTGTTCTAATCTTAGGACTAGAGTTAGGAACCTAAATTATTACATACGAAAAATCTTTAAGAACTTGAGAAAAATCATACAATTATCTTGTATTAACAGCAATGTGTGACAGCCTTATCATGAATAGCTATCAAGTTCCAAAAAAAAAAAGAAAACAAAGAAACAAAAAACCTTGCTATCAGACATGGACGGTGCGCCTTCAGTAAATCTTTATCAGGTGCAAACATTTGCTGTGTTGACAGGAGTGTGAGCGACTACGGGGTGCTGTGAGCAGAGTGTGACTGAACACAGAAGACAGTGGTGCACGCAGCTGGAAGAAGGGAAGGCAGAGGCTCCTCGGCTTCATTATTCGTTATTCTCACTGAAGATGCAGTAACTGAACGGTAGCCACTTCCAGATCGCTTGCAGGTGTTCCACTGGGTGTCTTGGCTCTAGTTCCAAGGAGTCTGCACGTAATGGCAGAGAATAATGTGTGGAGGAGACTAATTAAATTAGAGAAGGGAGGAAATCAGTGTCGTGGCTCCTCACAATGGTTTCGAGACACAACTCTTGCTTCAGCTGACATGAGCTTAGTAGTCGATGCCATGGTGATACTCGGTGTCAGAGTGGGCAACCCTGGTGTTTTGTTTCCGGCTTCTCTGGAATCATTTCACTTCTGTTTTAATAACTGCCAGCCCTCTGATACTTATAGATAACAACACAGGAACAGAAAGGGCTTGTTCTCTTTAGAAGATTCTCAAATAACACCAAACTATAAATGGAATTATTTAATCCTTTAATGGGAAGTAACTTTTCAGACGAATCAGTTATAATAATGACGACTTACCTGTGTGAGACACTGAGTCTTAGCTTTTAACTTGAAACAAACTCTGAGCTCTTGAGGTTATTTCAACACTAATATTTTATAAAAGTTTAATAAGTCTTTATACTAAGGTAAGTAATACCAGACATGACGATCCTAACTTCAAACCTTTGCACGGTTGTTCTTTGGCTGTGAAGAGGTTGATTTTGGGAACCCCTGTAGATGCCAAAGCCCACAGATACTCAAGTCCTTTATATGACATGGCATGACACTTGCATGAGAATCATGCAGATCCTATGATAGACATTTAAGCAATCTCTCAATTGTGTATAGTACCTACTAGAATGCAAATACATTCCTGTACATGTTCAATTAAGAAGAATTTTAAAATATTTTTCATTTGTAAATGGTAGAATTCACAGATATGGGAATCCAACAGTATTTATTGACAATTCAATGCTCTAGAGAGTTTCCTCCTAAGGATGATGTAACACACGTTCTTCCAGTTATCCAAAATCTCCCTGATGCACTTGCTAATCATGAGTAAAGATGGTTTTCTATGCCACGTTTTTCACCAGTAATCGCTCATACCCGAGCTGCACCCACCACCTGCTAAGCCAGCAATGCTCTGTGCTTAGCAAGTCCATCAGGTGATTTTAACGCATGCCTTAAAAGTTCTAAGCAGTGTAGATGTTGCTGGCCAGGGACCATTTCTTATAGTTTGCAAAATTCTATTATCTCTGTAAGAGGCAGACAAACCAAAACAGGCCTGATCAAGTCATTTGACTAAATTTAGGCTTTCAAGTCTCTCTTTTTTCTTTCTTGAATAGATATAGTTGCATATAAAAATATTTTATCTCACAATTAACACGGCTCCATCTTTATATTTCAATAGTATTGTGCTTTTCCCAGATGGCTGGATTTTTTAAGGCTGTCATCTGTGTTCCTCACTATTTGGTATTTCTTTATAGATGTGGCTTCTGTAAACTTCCTCAAAGTCCTGTTTAGTTCCACACCTTTCCCTAAATGGTAGACTTGGAGATAGCTAAAACTTGGTTTCTTAGGGGCTAGAGAGACAGCTCGGCCATTTAAAGCACTTGCTGATTTGTCCAGGGCTGGGGCTCCCAGCACCCACATTAGGCAGCTCACAACAGTTGGTATCTCCAACTTTAGGGCATCCATTCTCTTCTGGCATCCATGGGACACACACACACACACACACACACACACACACACACACAAAAAAAATAGTTTTTTAGAAAGGTTTTAAAGCATGGTTTCTCAGATGCCTCTAGCATGGTAGATAAAATTGTGAAATGGCACACAATTTCCCCATAATAGATTAAGTTCCTCATAAAATTAGGAACAAGAGGGCCCTTTGCAGTGTCCTCGGGAGCATCACTGCCACTGTGGCCCAATGCCTGCTGCCCAGACCCTTGCCCTGCCCAGCTTGCACACTTTCAGTGCTTTTCTCACCTCCACACATACGTCACATTTTTTTTCTCACCTCCACACATACGTCACATTTTTTTTTCTCACCTCCACACATACGTCACATTTTTGCATTGCTGACCCTTAAGGAACCATGCCTAAAGTGATCCAGGTTCCTCTGTTCTAGGGGAAAGGAGAACTCCCTAGTCTTCTACCGACTTGTGGAATGTGTAAAAGAGCTGCTCCACTCCCCTGGAAGTAGCCGACACCTTTTTGAGTACCTGCCTCGTAAGCTCCCCTGTGGAAAACGGTCTCTTACCAAAGTGAGAGGACCCCGGTAGCCAAATCACACTGCCTAATCTAAACCAGAGATCACACAATCACCTGACAAGGATGTCTAGACCGGAAGACTCGTGGTCAGTAAAACCTCACAAAGGATTTGAACCGAGAGAGGTAGGCACTAGGCACAAGGGAAACAAAATTGTGTCCGCACAAAATATCAGCAGCAAAGCTTAACGAGTCCTTCTGGGGACTGGTAGCTCTTGCTGGTTCAACAGTCATGCTAACCTTCTTCTGTACAGCTGTGTCCCATTTAGCCCCCTACCCCACCCCTTCCCCAAATCTATTCCCTGGACTTCCCTTACCCATCTGTTGTAGGCTTCAGGTGCTCACCAAGGCATTCTTCAACTCTGGTTCTCTCACTGCCTGACTTCCAACAGAAGGTCACCCAGAGCCTGAGAGAGCCCAAGTATCCACCACCCAGGTTTCATACTATATATTCATGTCACACAGTACTGTGTTACACAAGGACACGTTCTCACACACACACTATACACCGAGCACGTAGACTCCATAGCCCCACCCTCTCTTGTCGTTCCTCCCACTTTTGGAAGTCCTCTTTCCTCCCCGAGACAATTTTGTTCTACTTTCATGCCATATAAACATATATGACTTTATGGATGACAAAATAATCTAGGAACTACAAATGAGAGAAAATGTGTAATATCTGTCTTTCTGAGACTGGCTTAAGTCTCTGAACACTTCCTGTCTTCAGCTGCTTCTTTCTACAAAGTCATACCCTTGTCCTTCATCAGGACTATAAAAGCTTTGCCCATTCTTCTGTTCTCAGAGGCACCTAGGTTGGTTCCAAACTTAGCGGCTGTGAATGTCGCTCCTATAAACAAGGATGTGCAAGTATCTCTGGGATATTTGACCCAGATAGAAGCCAGAGTATGTCTTTCCTCCCCACTTCCTCTTCCATGGTTTGTTGCCTCCAAGCTAATCCCCGCCCCTCCATAAGGACACTTCCTGCCAGGCATCCCTCCTGTGGGTTCTGGATCATCCATCTCCCTCCAGTCTTGCCAGACTGAGCGCCACACATGCTTTGTTTATCCTTTAGTCCTATGTGTGCCTCTAGAAGCATTCCTTTTGTTCACGTTTGTTTGAACATTCTGGATAAGTTCTATTTCTGTCTGGAACTCTTGATACCTTCCAGAAAATTCTTCTATTGCTACGAGCGAGTACCATTTGCTTCCATTGGGTATGGTTGTCACTCATAAGTAGCTATTCTTCCATAGAAGGGTTAAAAATTCCAAAAGAAACTCACATGGTGGTTTAATCTCCTTTCTAAAAGTCTATTAAATTATAAAATAAAAGTCATTTGAAAAGGATCAAAGGACAAGAAAGGTCATGAACTAGAAGGCCACAGTGAAATATCAGTGAAAACAAGATTCAAAAGACAGAGTAGAAGGACAAGCCGTGGTCAGATTGACGTGGCGCAGAAACCCGACAAGCCAGCCGAAGGGGGATATGCAAAAGCAGCAAGCTGATGCTGTCCGCCTACACCTGTGCAAACCAATACTTTAGACTCACTTCGGAAGAGTGGGGAGGAGGCCTGGCCCTAAGCAGAAGTACTTAAAGCCTGCACATGGGATCACTGAAATGCCAGGTCTCTCCCTCCACCCCTGAAGAGCTTTGCTCTGAAGGAACCTGATGATGAGCACTGCTGGGTGGGCATGTGTGTATGGCCAGACTCAGGAGAGCTGTGGGAACTCTTCTCTGATCCAGAATCCTAGTACCAGGAGTCAGGGTGTGTGTGGAGTGTGTGTGGCGGAGTGCCCCGTGAGTGTGGTGTGTGTGGGGGGGAGGGTGGGATGTGTGGAGTGTGTGTGTGTGTGTGTGTGTGTGTGTGTGTGTGTGTGTGTGTGTGTACTGGAAAACCTGCTTCTAGAGAGCAAGATCACCTGAGAGAGAAGATGCCCAGACACTGATGACTGGAAACCCCACAGAGGGCCCAAGTTATGCAAATTTGATTCCCAGAGAAGCTGATAGTTAACAGGCCTGGGATGTCACACCCTGAGAGTTCTTCCTTAGTGTTCTGCACAGTTACGAATGGAAAACCAGAGCAAGAAGGACCTCCTCTCTGTCCCCTCATTTCAGAGACCACCACTGTAGCCGGCTTGCATCTCCCTGGACTCCACCTTTCTCTTTCCTGTCTCTCTCCTTTTCTGCCTGCCTCTAAGCTGCCTTGCCATAGGCCAAAGCAGTTTATTTATTAACCAGTGGGAACAATATATATTCACAACATACAGAAAGACATACCCCAGCACACTACATATTATAAACACAAAGACTTGGAGGACACTGAAACTCTGGACTTATCACAAAGCTGGAAAAATGACGTTTATATAAAAATAAATATTCTAGACATCTTGGCTAGAAATAAATTTAGTCAATATATGTGAAAGTTTATTTTCCTATATTCAGTTTAATTTACATTTATGATGATAAAATGTTCAAATTGTTTACATGAAATACAATTGTGGCTATTTTGAATTTTTGAGATGGGATCCTGATGTAGTCTAGAGAGCTGGCCTGGAACTCCCTGGACTCTAAGCCACAGCAACTCTTCTGCTGTTCCCACATGCAGGGATTACAGGCTTGCCCCAGCATGCATATCCTTAGTCTGGATTCTTTAGGCTAGTGTTATGAATTTTAAACTTGTAAATACCTTCCTTATAACAATATAATGAGTGCATTTGCTATGATAAAAGCAAAATTAGCAAGTTGCATTACTTGCCTGTAAATCTACAGGTCTTTAGAATACCTAGATATCAGCGATAATAGCCAGTTCAATCATTTCTGATGTTCTGATGATTTCTATCCATAAAATAACTTTATATCAGGTTTATTGTTCAATTACTATTATTATTATTGGCAGTATTTTGGATGTTTACTTGTAAAAGAATTATAATTTTAACTAGTTATATATGTGGTATGTAAGCTAACATTTATGAGTTTTCTTATTATATTTCTCACAAATAGTAGGCGATTGAACCAAATTCATTAGGCATTTTAGGAAAGCCTCAAAACAGCAATGGACAAAGTATGAAATAAACAAAGGACAGAAATCTGCCTGACATGAGACAATTGCTGAAGCCAAAAGAAAACTCTTAGTCGCTTGTCCCTGCGTGCCCTTCCGCACTGTGTGGCCCTGCCTTTTTCTGACTGATTTAGCCCCTCTCCCTGCCTCCCTGCAGAGTGCAGGGCAGGATCCCATCCTGGGGCCTACTGGTCAACAGCTCCCTTGTCCTTCAGAGTTCGTCTGGCCAAAGCAGTGATGGAGAGGTCCAACTGCTCAGATTCACCTCTGTTGTGGGTTGCAAGGACCACTGTTTGTCATGATGGAGACTATCCCTTTTCTCCTCACAAGAGGGCAAGTATTTCTAAACTCTGTTCTTGTCTCTCTGCTGGGTCCTTCTTTTTACCTCTGGATGTTGCTAGAGGAGACTTCTGTCTCTTAAAAGAAGGAAGACAGGTAGAAAGGGACAGCTCGGGAAGGGGGTCTGTGGCTCTGGGAGTCATTAGGAACTGTGCTATTTCCAAAGAAGGTCCACACTTGAGATCTAACCACTGAATTCAAAGATTCTCCCAGAAGGAATATTTCCAAAAGTTCGAGAAGTTCAATCTCGAAAACTCTTGGCTGTTTGCGCTCCACATAGCCTTCCTTCACCTCCTTCATCTGCAGGTCTCCTGGAGCTTTTCTTTGGAAAAAGTGGTCTGTGTTTGCATCAGTAGCTCTGACTGACACATGAGGCAGTGGGAAGAAGGCTGGATCAACCTGAGCAGGTTTTACAGAAGGCACTTTCTCCACCGTGTTGTAAGGATTTGGGGTGCAACTTCCTGAAGTCTGCAAATGAATAAAGCCCCAAAGTTCCTGCAAATCCTGTTCAAGGTAGCAATCTAGCAACATTTTTTTCTCAAGTGAGTGAATCAAATGGCCTTGAGGTAAACATTGTGAAGGTACAGAAATGCCTATGCCAATGCTTTCTGTTTATTAAGTTTTAATTTTACTTTTTAAAAACAAGAAAACTTAACATTTGCTATTTGATTAATTATCCAAAAATGATAAGAAAATCCTCTGTATTGGGGGGGGGAACAGATCCGGATCTTCCAAAACTTGTATTTGGTAGTCACAGAACTAGAAATATCTTGAGAAAATAGAGCAGGCCATAATGAAAATTTCAAACACGTTCTGACCAAAACTCAAGAGGAAAATACTAAATGTTCCATTTTGAAAATGAGTAAGAGATAAGACAGACGTTTCACTGGAGATGGATGCAGCCACAACAGTGACCTCTAGAAAAGATGTTCCTCTTCCTTAGATACTTGCTTTGCATAATCCAAACTGGATACAAAATACTAACTGCAGGGAGCTATCCCTGGTGGTGGACAGGTCCCAGCAGAGAATGTGAGTAGTAGGCTGGGGAAGGAAGTGAGCCAGGCCATGGTGGTGGTGAGAATCTTGCAGCCTGACTGACCATCAGCCAGTGTGTTTCTTTATTTATACAGAATTTAGTAAACAAGGATAAATTCATGTAGTTCTAAAACATAGATCTTATCATTTTTGTTTTTGGACATGTGTTTCACTTTCTCTTGTTCACCTTTTAGTCATCATTAATAAACTATGACAGAATAAAGCTATCATTTCCAATCATTTTCCCTCAAGTTTTGACATCATTAATAAACAGAGTTATCATTTTATTCATTAACCCATAACCCAATTTTTATGGCATATGACAGCCTGTTCTCAGGCTAATCGCTTTTGTGGCTACAAGGACACTAGACCAAAACAAAACCTTCAATCCAGTCTGGGCAAATTGCCATGTCCCAAGCAGTGTGTGATTAATTCTTAGTGCCCAGGAAAAATCCTCAGGCCAAAGCTGCTACAGTTATTATTCAAATTCTGGCAAAATACAATTTTTATATTTTATATATTTATATAATCTGTTTATATGTCTAATCCTAGCATTTTGTTGTTCCTTGGTCATATGACACCATAATGGCTCTGTATGTGCTAATTTTTCTAAGACTAAGGAAGTCCTGACATATCATTCTTATATCATTTTTCCACTCCATTCTTTGCTCAGCAATATAAGTCTCTGTGTAGGGCAGAGGTATATGCTACATAATTGCCTGAGTGTGTAGTGAGAAGAGGCTTGCAATCTGATCTGTGGCCAACTCCTCTAGCCCATTGAATCTTGTTGACCTTTTAAAGTTTACTTTGCTTTGATTATCTTGTTCCTGATTAAATACAGAGACAGATGTTTCAAGAACATCTCAGAGCCTCATAAAGAGACCTCTGGTTTCTTTATGTGTCATAACCTCCAAGGCATAAGGAAGACCTTCAAGTAGATAAGGATATCTCCCTAAAAGCAGGAGGGGTAGTATGTTCAGGACTTTCCTGGGGAAGCTGAGAAGCAGTACTCTTGGGAGAAGGCATAAGTAATTCATAAGGAATTTTCCATCAATCCAATATCCTCAAATTGTACAAATATTAAAAGTGCCCCAAGTATGCAACAGGTGGAGATGAAAACCAAAGGTGGCATGGCAGCCATCATGTGGCTCAGCTTTGCGGGATCTTTGTCAAGCAGCTACGCTGGCTTTATGACTTCTGCCATTCCCATCAGATACGGCTGTGCCAACTAACTACATATCAACACACACCTGACTCAGTGAGTTAAATAAAAACTAATGCCAACAATCCAAGGCTGGGCCAGGAAGATGGCTCAGTGAGGAAGGGTGCTTGTTGCCACAGGACAACCTGAGTTCAGTCTCTGGGGCCCGCACAGTGGAAGGAGAGAGCTGTCTTCCACAAGCTGTCCTTTGACCTGCACACACGCACAAGCATACACACCAATTAGTCCATCAATCACCATAAAAATTATGCTGATGGGGATACAGATAAAGAAAGTTCTAGTGGAGCTAGACACATAGAATGGAAAGGTTCCTTAAAAATTAAATATACAGCCACTGAAGAACTCAGCAATTATATTTTTATATAATATGAATATAAATATATTTATCTCAAACATGTAAGGTTTATGTTAAAGAGTTACATAAAAATCTGTCCAAGAACTTTTGCAGTATCTGTGTTTATAGTAATCAAAACCAGAAGCAACTTGAATGCCGTCCTTTAGTTGAATTGTTAAATTAACGGTGGAACAGCCATACTACAGAATATTATCCAGCCATAAGAAAGAAAACAATATACACAACTTGCATGAAATTAAACTGAGGGAAATTAAACTGAGTGAAAAGAGCAATGCAAAAACTTTATACACGACATGATTCTATTTATTTCATTCTTGAAATGACAAACATGTAGAAATGAAAATAAGTTAGTGACTGTTGGGACTGAGGCATGGGGTAGGGAAGGGAGGTGGCTGTGGCTAGGAAGATTAAGCTGAGGGACCCTTTCAGGCAGTGGTTCTCAACCTTCCTAATGCTGCCACTCTTTAACACAGTTCCTCATGCTGTGGTGACCCCCATCTGTAAAATGATATTCATTTGTACTACATAATTGTAATTTTTCTACTGTTACGAATCTGTTTTTGGAGACAGAAGTTTGCCAGAGGGGTCGAGACCCACAGGTTGAGAAGCATTCTTCGATTGAAGGCAGCCATCCTTCTGCATCTTGACTGTCAATACTCTAGATGTGACACTGCACTATAGTTTTTGCAAAATAATGTCATTGACAGTAACCAGCAAAACTCACATAGGCTCAGTCTCATTGCATCATGTCTAACAAATGAACAGGCATCTATCACTACTTGAAAATAAGTTTAATTTGGTACTAAAATATCAATTCAAGATAAACTAGAAAATGAGGTGGTATTGTTTTTCCCAAAGTATTGTGCACCCTAATAAACTTATCTGGGGTCAGAGACAGAACAGCCACAATATTAAACATAGAAGTTAGGCGGTGGTAGCACACGCCTTTAATCCTAGCATTCCAGAGGCAGAGATCCATCTGTTCAAGGATACAGCCAAGCATGGTGACTCACGTCTTCAATCCCAGAAAGCGAGCCTTTAATTCCAGAGAGTGATGGTAGAAAGCAGAAAGGTATATAAGGCATGAGGACCAGAAACTAGAGGCATTTGGCCTGGTTAAGCATTTGGCCTGGTTAAGCATTCAGGCTTTTGAGCAGCAATTCAGCTGAGACCCATTCTGGATGAGGACTCAGAGTCTTCCAGTCTGAGGAAACAAGATCAGCTGAGAAGTTGGCCAGGTGAGGTTAGCTGTGGCTTGTTCTGTCTCTCTGATCTTCCAGTGTTCACCCAAATACTTGGCCTCAGGTTTGATTTTATTAATAAGACTCTCTAAGATTCCTGCTACAAGAAAACAGGATAAAAAGACACTTAAATAAGATAAAAGAAATTTTTTAAGAACTGGGAGTCACATACAGATGGTCCAACATTTAACTAACACGACTTCTAAAAGTGAGGAACAGTGAAAAAAAAGGGAAGGAAAAAAATAGTCTGAGAAACTGTCATGAAACTGAAGAGCAGGAGGCTTCAGATGTAAAAGATAAAGGGAATGATGGTTTTGTGTGTCAACCTGACAGAGTCGTGGGACGGCCAGACCTTCAGCCCAACCTTACTCTGAGTCTTTCTCTGAGGGTGTTTCTAAAGGATAGGGACATTTGAGTGTGGAGAGTGGGTGACCTGTCTTCCTCTCTAGCACTGGTGGGCTGAACCAAAGCAACCAAAGAACTAAACAGAACACAGCTGAGAGTGAGCATTTCTCACTTGACCTGAACATTTCCTTGCTTCTGTGCTCAGACTGAAACACCGGCAACTCTGGGTTCGGTACCCTCTAGCTCTCGGACTAGAACACACCCTGGTCTCTCCCAGTTCTCTCAACTTTGGATCTAGACTGTAAGTGCCTATTGGCTTACCGGGGACTCCAGACTTGAAGATGCCAGGACTTTTTAGACTTCACAATTGCATAAGATAATTTCTTGTAGTAAACTACATGGTTTATTATACACAGATATGGGATAAAAAGGAACATATATATGTGTGAGTCTCTTTCCCTAGAGAGCCCTAATTTATTTATTTTTTTTAAAAAAGCCCACATTCAGTGCTTCTCAAATAAATTTTAAAAGGCTTCCAAGATATCACCAGGGTCCAGAACTATGAAGGGTCTTAGATTTTATACAATTTACAAACTAACAAGTTAACCTGCCACAATTTCATAAATTCTGGCAGAATACTCAAGGCTTCTAGGTTAGAGACAAAGGACTTTATTATAATCAACATGAGTTTTGTAATCATGTGGCTTTCTTTGCACACATGTTCCTGATTCCCGTAGGAAAATAAAGAGCAACCAAGACATATGCTGTCGATTGTATAAGGTTATATCGCAACTGAGAAACTTCAACCTCGAAAAGCACAGGTTTTGCGTCATGGGCTTCAAGCAAACCCACTCAAACCCTGCACCAATGCATACAACTGTTATGAAGGAAAGAAGGAAACACTGTCTTTTCTATTCTTTATACAAATATCTTTGAAAGGACAGTTCAGAAGTTCAGTTCCCTCAGGTCATAACATCAGTAAAAATGCTAGCAGTCTATGAAGAACTGTTTAAATAAGGAGATGTAAATGTTGCTTCAAGAAAAAAAACAAGTGTAGAGTTTTCTCTAACAGTCTTAGATACTAAAAGACTGTGAAGCTGTGCCAAAAATCTAGAGCAAAGTATTTTCAACTTAAAATTTATACCAAGCCAAAAGTTCAACCCAATGCAGCAGAATAGACCATTTCAGACATCCGCAGATGTTAAAAGGTGATCATTTCCAAGTATCTTATGCAGAAAACCACCAATAACCCATGAAGTAAGGCGACTGAGAGTGGGAAAGGTTTGAAACCCAGCATATGAGTCAGCACAGGCCATCAGTAAAGAAGTCCGTGAGGACAGTGAAGGAAATGTCAGCTACACGGGAAGTCATAAGAGCACACACACTGTAGACCAGAAGGGAAGACAGGATCCTAAAAGGAGAGATCTGGGGCTATGGGAAGTAGGAAAGTATGATAGTTTGAATAAGAATGGCACCCATAGGCTCATAGATTTGAATTTTTAGGGAATAGTACTATTTGTTGGAGTAGGTGTGGCCTTGGTGGAAGAAGTGTGTCACTGGGGGTAGGCTTTCAAAAGCCCCAATTAAATGTAACTCCCCCTACCCCATAGCTCTCTCTCCTTCTGCTGCCTGACATATCCAGATGTAGAACTCTCAGCTACTTCTCCAGTACCATGTCTGCCTGCATGCTGCCATGCTTCCCACTGTGATGATAATGGACTAAACCTCTGAACCGTAAGCAACTCCAATTAAATGCTTTGTTTTATATGAGTTGCCATGGTCACTGTGTCTCTTCACAGCAATAGAACACTAACTAAGACACAGACTGACAGAGTTTTGTTAGACTTGACTTCGGAAATAATATTGACATGGGGTTGATAGATATGCTCAAATTGAGAGCCTAATTAGTAGTATGTTGCTATGTTCTGATTTTCTGTGCCTGTCCCTATTTCATTTATTGAAATACAATTGTCGATGTGATGATATTAGGAGGCACATGCAGCCTTTGGGGGAGGAACAGGTCATGAGAGACAACCCCTCATGACAGGAATTAGTGCCTATAAGGGCTAAGAGAGCCTGGACAGTTAGTTATCCTGGCTGTCACATAAGGACATAGATCTAAAGTGCCAGCCATAACTACAAACAGACCTTTGTCAAAAATTGCATCTGCCACTCCTGGATCACAGACATTACAGTCCTTAGAACTGTGAAAACCAAGTGCCAGTTCTTTATAAACTGTTCCGTTTGCAGCGTCTTATCATACGACTGTCAGAAGAATAAACAGGCCCGTGTTGAAAACCAAGCAAGTTAAAACAAAACAAAACTTGAAGCAGTTATAAAATGCAGAAAAAGAGAATCGTGAAAAAACAGAACACCACCACAGCATCAAACAAAGACTTTAAACAGCAAATCAAATCAAATACCACCGTGCTGTGACTCCGTGTAGAAGGCAGGCATCAAGGGATCAGAGCTGCAGTTACACAAAGGCCGATATACTCATCCACCAAAAGAGAGCCACCAACTGCCTGAGAAATGACCACTAAAGTATTTCATTTAAAAGTGTGGCCATAACTTCAGGAGAAACTGCTAACGTGCTGGGAACGGTGTTTCCTTTAATGTATGTGAGTGAGGCTACAGAGGACTTCCGTAGAAGGTAATTAAGTCGTTTCATTAACTCCAAACTTGTGTGTCTTAAATTCCATCTGATGTTCAAGATGTAACAAAATAATAGAGCACAATAAGAGAAATTAATAAAAATGAAATACACTTGGAGAGTCAGGAAATTCTCTCATAAGATGTCACATCAGAAATGGACCAGTTGAGACATAATTTGAAGGTGAAACATGATGGTTTTTGTCATTCTTGGCTTAAATCAATCCATACTGGCAGTCGACAGACTAAACTAGTTGCCAACTGCAATTCTTCTCAGGAAAGACTTCATCTTTCCTGATATAAAATTGTGTATAGTTCACATTTATGTAAACTAAATCTCATACAGCAAGGTCTCTTGGTTGTGAGTAGCATAGGTCAACTCAAATTAGCTTAAGGGAAAATAAAATGGAACTTACTGACTTGGAAACATGAAGATTTGAAGTACATTCCCTTGCTGGGTGGACCTGGGAGCTCCAATATTAGGCCTCAGCCAGCAGGTGTCCTCCCCACTCTCCTGCTGCCCCCTACTCACACACACTTATGCTTCATTATTAAAGTGTGTTTTCTTTCTAAAAATAAAAACTTGGTTTCATTCTCTGGTACATACCCAGCATCTGAAACAGTTCCCAGCACAGAGTGATTTCTCAGTAAAAATAATGCATGTGTCATTTGATGAATGAGTGGTACTAAAAGGTAGTAACAGAATTTCTGTTAGGGAAAAAAAACTGACTTTGTTTGCAAAATACCTTCATTGGTATTATTATCAAAATGTTGATATTTTGAATAATATGTAATCTTTGAAAAGTTCATACATGTTGCCTTGGTCAGTGTTCTATGACTTTGAAGAGACACCATGACCATGGCAACTCTTATAAAGAAAACATTTAATTGGGGCTGGCTTACAGGTTCAGAGTTTCTGTCCATTGTCATCATGGAAGTATGGCATCGTACAGACAGACACAGTGCTGGAGAGGAGCTGAGAATTCTACATCTGGATCTGCAGCAGCTGGAAGAGTGGAATACTTGGACTGGCTGGAGTTTTTGAAACCCCAGAGTCTATATCCCCAGAGACACACTGCCTCCAATAAGGCCACACCTCCTAACCCCCCTCAAGAAGTGCCTCTCCCTGATGACCAAGCATTCAAATATATGAGCCCATGGAGGCCATTCTTATTCAAACCAGCACACATGGAAACATTATGTCTTGAGCATATCCACCCTCCGCTCTCCCCAGTACTCCCACTCACATCTCCCTCCCAGCATCAGGTCCTTCATTAATTAATTAATTGATTAATTGATTAATTAATCAATCTATTCTTCCATTTATTTATTTGTGTGTCTATTTGTTGGTTGGTTGGTTGGTTGGTTGGTTGGTTGGTTGGTTGGTTGGTGCATTTACTTATTTATTTATTTCTAACCCGCTGTGGCACCAGCCACGGCACACGGCACATTCCAGTCCTGAGGCAGAAGATGCTCCTTGACAGAGTTCCAGTGAGACTTTGCCAAGAGATTCGGTGGTCAGTGTGCTGGTTTTTTGCTTTCATTTTTAGGAGCAGATGTTTGCATAATGGGCAGTTTCCACTTATACATCCCCTGGGGAAATATATTCATGTTCCAGAGAGAAAACTTTGAAGACAGGGAGTCATAGCCTGAAAGAAGATTCACAGTAGGAAGAGTCTTCCTTGTGCCCCAAGGACTGTGGTACCAATCCAGTAGATTCTGAGAAGTTTCTTGCTCAGCTCTGGATACAAGATGTCACAAGCATATCCATTACCCTATACTGCAGCCTATATAGAGAAAATAAGAATAGCGTGGGCTGATGAAAAAAGAAGGAGATACCAGAATCTTCCTTTCTGGGAGTGTATGAAAAGAACAGGCCCCTACTATAAAACTGAGGAACAGAAAAATTCTATAATCAGCCAGTTAAATGCTTATTATGAGATACTTTGTAAAGCTTACTTTTTAGAAAACATAAAATGATTCTACACATAACTTGGTTAAGGTAACAATAATTTCAGACTGTCTAGTGTACTGTAACCCCATGAGCAGCCAGCCTAGGCACAGGCTGTAAAAAATAGGTCCTATGCTTTACAGACCCTGAGAAATTTACGACTTCCTGATTTGATGGACGCTGTCTGAAGATGTTTCAGGTAAGACTGTTCTGCTCTTTGCTTTTTCACCCTGGACACTGAATGAGGAAGTGAAAAAGAGATCCAGGGCTCTGATGCTTGTCAAATGATTTATATAGTCAATATGCTATGTAGTAAAAAGTCTCTGGTTGGGAGAGAGAGAGCAGCTGAACCCTCAGATGTGTGTAGGTCCCTTCCTTACCCTGCTGACTCTACATCTCCTCTTTGGAACCTGAATCCCACCGAAGCTGGATTTCAGCACCTCTGAGTATTTCTCATATGCACATGGATGTGAGGTCATCCACTGGGTCATGGACAACCTATCAGTGGACATACCTCCAAAAAAAGTGACTATCTTGCCTAGCAGCCACCAACTGCCAATAGTTGCTTAGGGTGGGGCCTTGGAAGCACCTTCCCCCTCCGTGTTGAAATTTTTTATTTAATTAACTTTTTTTCATTTATTTTACATATCAGCCACAGTTTCCACCCCCCCTCCTCTCCACCTGTTCCCTCTCCCACCTCCCATCTACCTCCCTCCCCATCCATGCCTCCTCCATCTCTACTCAGAAAGGGGCAGGCCTCCCATGGGCTTGAACAAAGCATGACACATCAAGTTGAGGTAGGACTGAGCTCCTCCCCTTGCGGCAAGGCTGGGCAAGGTAATCCAACATGGGGAATAGGTCCCCAAAGCCAGCTCAGCACCAGGGGCAGGTCTTGATCTCACTGCTAGGAGCCTTACAATCAGAACAAGCTATACAACTGTCACACACATGCAGAGGTCCTAGGTCAATGGTTCCATGCAGGCTCTGGAACTGTTGGTCCAGAGTTCCTGAGCTCCCACGAGCTGAGGTCACCATGCTGGAATTTTTAACTGGCTGGATCTTGTAAAGGTAACCACAGCTTTGCAGGTTCATTAATGCAACAGCCACATCATGTCAGGAGGGTAGCATTCCATAGCCCTCCTTCTGGTCCTCCAGCTACTGGGCTCCTTCCGCCCCTTCTCCTGAGATGTTTCCTGAGCCTTGGGGCAGGGCATTGATACAGAGGTCCCATCTAAGACTGAGTACTCACCATCAGTTAGTCTCAGCCTTTTGCATGGTAATGAGTCTCTGCATTAACTATTATATAATGCAATAAGACGCCTTGCTGACCGAGACTGGGAGCAACAAAAATCCATGGATATAAACATAAATATCTAGAAAGCAACTTGACAACATGAACGTTTAGAAAAACAACATTCATAGGCTCTCCCCCAGGGCCTAAGACCAGTGTGGCAAGACATCCTTCAGGTGCAATGGTAATACTTATAACTTGGTGGTAACCAACTATAGTGGTATTTTATTTGTACTGAAATGTGATTTTATTTGTATGTTAATAAATAAAGTTGCCTAGGGGTCAGAGCTATTAGCAAGTCATAGGGAAAGCCGGTTGTGGTGGTGCACGCCGGTAGGATTTGTTGAAGGAGGCGCACGCCTTTAATCCCAGCACTTGGTAGATAGAACTAGGTAGATCTCTGTGTGTTCAAGGATACAGCCAGCATTGGAGACACACGCCTTTAATCTCAATACCAACCATAGAAGACCTGGAGTGACCTACAGACAGGCAGTGATGAGACGGTCATGTGGTTGGGTTTACAACCAATGAGAAGGCAGAACAGGAAGTCTTTATAAGACAAACACACAGGAAGTAGCTCCCTTTTCGGAGAGGTCTCTTGGCTGAAGAGGCTAGCTGGCAGCAGGCGGGTAAGTCTCTTAGCTCTGACCTCTTGGGCTTTTATCTTTACATTGGCTCTGTGTTTCTTATTTAATAAGACAGTTGGTTACATCTACAACCAACAGCTGTCTAATTGAACTTAAGACCTATTTGACAGGAGGTACAACATGTCTGGGACTTAAACCTAGCCAAGGGCCAGGGACTCGTGAGGCCATAGAACTTGGAGAAGAACCTAGTCCCACTAATTTGCTAGCCCAGTATAATTCCTAACTCATCCTAAAACTTACCCATAGAGTAGCTCTCACCCAATATCTCAGACAATTTTCTTGGCAATCACAGAAAACCACAAGTAGTCAAAATGTGGAGATCAATTGCCGTGTGATGCCAGGCCCAACAGATACATCCACAGACAACTCCTACACCTAGAGCTCAGGGAACAAGGTGGAAGAGGGGACAGAAAGGTTAAAGAGTCAGAGGATCAGGAAACCTGCTGTGAGACTGTGCCTCCTAGAAATGACAGGGAAATGCTCGCTTCATCAGCACGTATACTAAAATCGGAACGATACAGAGAAGATTAGCTTGTCCCTTGCCCAAGGATGACACGTAAATTCTGGAAGTGTTCCATATAAGGAAGGAAGGAAGGAAGGAAGGAAGGAAGGAAGGAAGGAAGGAAG
>CABHPH010000671.1:33590-46201 GCA_902168325.1 Peromyscus nudipes
AAGGAAGGAAGGAAGGAAGGAAGGAAGGAAGGAAGGAAGGAAGGAAGGAAGGAAGGAAGGAAGGAAGGACAAGGAAGCTACACCCTTGCTATCTCAACAGTATGGCTTCTTAAACAATACCTAAGCATTGACAACACCATTCAATATGCTAATGTGAAAGGGAGAAATCTCATGGGGGGGTAGCCCTAGACTAAGAACTACTGGTAACTAAGGAATGCTGAGAAAGGGAGAAATAGCCTTCCCCAAGGATGAGTCCCCTAATTTGTTATCCAATACCAAGAATTCAGCCCAGAAGTCATATACATATAAGCATCACTAAATGGACTCAGCAGGCTGTATTCAAATCAATAAGTGGCCATGGATTTGGGAAGAAGAGGGATATGGTGGTGGGAAATGGGAGGAGTTGGGGGGAGAAAAGAGAAGGGGAAATGATATATTTTAATTAAAATAGAAAATAAATTTGAAAAAGATATTTAAATCACCCACAATCATAGATATAAACAGATGAACAGAAAATCTGACTAAGAATACAAATAACCAACTCTCCACCAATCACAGGCAGTTAGCTGAACAAACCATGTCCAAACAAGACAAATGCATAGCTGTGGGCAGCCAGGAGCTTCTGCCCTGTGGGCAGCCAGGAGCTTCTGCCCTCCTCCATTCCCTGCCTGCTCTGCAGAGTGGAGCTCTTGGCACCTCTTTTCAGGTCAATTCTGCCTAATTCATGTTTGAAGTTGTTAAATTAAATTAGTTAATTTTTCTCTTAACAATGTTAATTTTTCATGTTCGATCATGTATAAGTTGAGCTATAAAATTAATTCAATATATTTAATTTTAATGAAAAATTTAAATATGATATAGATGATTGTCTCAAGTATATCAATGTGAGGATTCGTAGGACCCACAAACATAGACAAGATTTTTCTAAATGCTAAGCTAACTCTTGGAAAGCTAACAAATCAACCTTACTGTAGAGTAAAACAAATTTACTACACTTTCAAATACTATTCATGAACGTAAACACCAGAACCACTATTCCTGTATCTTTTACATGTATCAACTTCAGGGGCATGTTGTCAGACTCTAATACACATTCACCTCCCCTGGGATAGACCCCATGGCTCTTACTCTTCCTACTGAGGGAGCACACTTTCTGTGGTCCCTTGGCACTTGGAGTAATGTTCTCTATTGATGTGGGATATTGTACTTACCTGTTTATTTGGAAAGGTGTTGAACATTTCTGTTGTAAGTTTGGGGTTTAGACCTAGTTCCCAAGGTTTAAATGATGGCTTCATAATATTTTGACTATGGCAAAATATTACTATATTAATAATATAACATCATGCATGGCCAGTTGTTACAATGGCCTCCTAGCTGCCTCCTCTGCTTATATTCCAAACCTTCCAGCCCATCGTCCACCATTCAGTCAGAGGGATCTTGGAAAACCAAATATGACCCACTTACCATTCCCCTGGTGATCCTGAGGACAAAGCTGGAACACGTCAGCATGGCTTCTATTATCTGTCCTCCCGATATCTCCCCAGCCCCATCCTGCTCGTTTCCTCTTACATGCTATCTACTTCACTGCTGAGCAGTTCTGCTCTCTGCACATGCTGTAAACCTTGTGCTTCCCCCTGCTGCTGCCTGCTAGCACGAGGAACAGCTGGAGTCACATTACCTCTGCAAAGTTCCGTCATTTGTAACGCCGCTCAATAGCCTGAGTCAGCACAATATTGTTGACATTCTACCACAGCCTACATTAAACATTTGAGAACTTTTCATTCCAGCAATTAACCAAGTGGGAACGATAAACACCAAAATATTTTTGTTACTTAAACCAGAGATGTGATCACGTACAAGCAAGCTTCCTGCCTTTGTCTGAGAAACTCTGAGGTGGGACTAGATATGGCAGGGAGCCAGGCCTTGGTTCACTGAGCAGCTTTATTTCACTTTATGTATTCTCTCCCTCTTGAATCTATAAGCTTGACCTTGAAATAACCTTTCTGCTGGCGCCTTTCCAGGTGGTCCTTCTCATTCTTGCTCTTCCTTGCAATCTTCCTAATAGTCAAGGAAGAAAGAAACAAGGGTATGCACAGCCACGAGCTGCTGTTTTCTCCTTCCTAGTTATGATTTATCCACACTCGGCATCCCCACACTGCTGAAGTGACCGTGTTGGTGAGATATCATTATCTCCCCACTCCTACTGTCTCAGCATCCCTAAAATATTATGTGTGCTCGTGGACTGCAGCTGCTAGTCTAGTCTGCCCCACTCCTGAATGAGGTGAGAGGAGTGACTTCTCCAGCTAAGATAAAGATGTGCATGTTCTCCAAACCTTTACCACCATGAGTCACCACAGATGAAGGCAGAACACACCTAGGGCCCACTCCTCCCCAAAAGGACCTTTGAATTTTATAATGTGTTCTCCATCTCTCTTAAAAGAATTATAAAAAAAAAAGTTATTAAAGTTTGCCGAGAGAAAGGTGACTAGTTAAGAAAGGGTTAATCAAACTTAGTGATCTCTTCTAGGAAAATATATGGCCAACACACTATCAAAACCGATGTGTGATGTAGACCCCAAGTAGGTAAACAGTAGTTTATAGGAGGGAAGAGAGTAGATGGGGTGAAGTAGAAGAGAGGGAGAGAAACAAAGACAGAGACTAAAAGACACCAAGGAAAGCATCTTCGCCCAGGATGCGCTCAGTCATGGAGGAGGTGACAGTGTAGTTCCTTAGCTGAATACTTGCTGTGTGTCGCGCCCTTCTATACGGCTGCGTTAGTCATTACATCATTATACATAATGACACTGGGAAATGTATTATACAGCAAGTAAAATTATATTACATATATTAATGATATAATTATATTAACATTACTATATTAATTACTATATTACTAATAATATATTATATTATTAATATAGTAATATTTTGCCATAGCCAAAGTATTATGAAGCCATCATTTAAACCTTGGGGACTAGGTCTGAACACTAAACTTACAACTGAAATATTCAACCCCTTTCCAAATAAACAGGTAAATACAGTGTCCCACATCAATAGAGAACATTACTCCAAGTGCCAAGGGACCTGAGAAAGTGTGCTCCATCTGTATGAAGAGTAAGAGTCATGGGGTCTATCCCAGGGGAGGTGATAAGTGGCCTTGATCTTGAATTATGTGGGAGAATGTTCCAAACAATTCTGATTGAGAGAGTTGAGCAGAAGAAGGTAGGCTTAAGCGTAGAGCCTGGTGCCAGGAAAGGTTCAATAGATACGTGTTCACTGGGAAAGCTGAGTTAGAGCTGGAGAACGCAACCTCTCAGCCACTGGTGGCCAGTTCAGCAGACAGAGGTTCTAGAGATCTAAGCAGACCTGGGACAGTAGAGGAGGAAAGTGGGCAGCTAACTCTATTCCAAAGACTGAGAGAGACAGCCTCCCAAGTTTCCCTTGAGCATATTCAGCTTTGACTTTCTGGAGGAAGAGCCCTGGCAGGTCCCGCAGCCTTGATGGGCAGTAGAACTATATGCCCAACTCTTTACTCCCACAGCCACCCATTTCTGCTCCACAGCAGGGAATAAGACAGAGTCAGGGTGGAAGTGGGGTGGGGGCTAGGAGGGAAGGAGGAAGAAACAAAAGAGAATGAATAAATGAGAAATAGTCACGTCGTTTCTGCATGCTGAGCTTCTCTAAGTAGGAGGAATGCAACCATCACTCCCCTAGGCTCCTGGGACCCACATGCCTCTCCTGATATGAACATCTTGCTGACTGATGCTCTTCAAAGAGTACAGTGATTTTTAGTCAGCAGTACAAATGTGCTATACCTTATTCTCAAATACAGAAAAAGATATCTGCATTAATAGTTTATTGGGCTTAATAAGACATAATAAGTTAATCTCTACTATCACACTGTTGTAGACGAATTTCTAAACGGTCCTATTAAATAAAAAACAAGGAGCCAAATATAGGAGTGAAAGCCTTAGAGATCAGGGAAATAGTGACAGCCACCAACCTTACCTCTCCAGCTCTGCAGCTACCAAAAGTGAGTTACTTCCTGTCTACCTTTATTGCCTTGCTGTTCTGCCCTCTCATTGGTTCTTAGGCCAGCTACCTCACTTCCTTGTCACTGCCTGTCTGTACAGACCTCCAGGTCTCTATGGCTGGTACCAGGACTAAAGGTGTGCGTCACCACGCTTGGCTGTTCCCTAGTGTATCCTTGAACACACAGAGACCCTGCCTGCCACGTGATCTAATAGGGACCTGTGCTACCACTGCCTGACTTCTATGTTTACTTAAAAATAGCTGGCCTTTTTCCCCTTAATCTCCAGGCATGCTTTATTTATTAACATACAAATAAAATAAAATAACACCACATCTCAGCACAAATAAAATATCACCACACACTGTTGTGGTTTGAATGTAATTGGCCCCCATAATCTCTTAGGGAATGGCACTATTAGGAGGTGTGGCTTTGTTGGAAGTGGGTATGGCCTTGTTGGAGGAAATGTGTCATGTAGGGGCAGTCTTTGAGGTTTCTTATGCTCAGGATACTGCCCAGTGAGTCATTCAACTTCCTGTTGCCTTCTGGTAAAGATGTAGCCAGCACCATGTGTGCATTCAGGCCACCATGCTCCCTGTCATGATGATAATGGACTGAACCTCTGAACAGTAAGGGAGCCACCTCAATTAAATGTTTTCTTTATAAGAGTTGCCATGGTCGTGGTGTCTCTTCACAGCAATAAAAACCCTAAGACACACACGCACATTCTTTTTTTTTCTTTTTTCTTTCTTTTTTTTTTTTTTTTTTTTTTGGTTTTTCCAGACAGGGTTTCTCTGTGTAGCTTTGCACCTTTCCTGGAACTCACTTTGGAGACCAGACTGGCCTCGAACTCACAGAGATCTGCCTGCCTCTGAGTGCTGGGATTAAAGGCGTGTGCCACCACCACTCGGCCAGACACACACATTCTTAAGGAATTTTCAAAGGTTACTTGACATTTTATGATTTTTTATCTCATCCACAAGAAGTGTGACATTATTTTATCGCTCAGAGGTCTGATCCTGTTAAGTCAAGAAAAAGCATTTTTTCTTTCCAGCTTTGGAGTAATACCACTATTTTGAATAGGAAGTAAATTTGCCAACTTACTAACATGATAAAAGAAACACTTATGGAGACATGGTTTGCTCCCCATGTACTGCTCTGAACATACCAGGGTTAGCCAGGACTTGCTGAGAAGACATGAGTATTACTTCACCTTCCAACAAGCTTCATGAAGATTTATTTCTCCATCAATCATTTCCCTCCTACATCCTTCTGGATACTCCCTACTGCAATCCAAAGACTATTACGTCTTTACCATATACTTTCCTGTTCTATAGTCTTTGTGCTGATCCTTCAGTATGAAAAAGTCCTCCCTTCTGTATTCTGTGCCTACAGAAATCACTTTCTCTCAAAGCTATGCCCTAGTCGTCCCCTCTGATATATGTCTCTATCTACTTACCTCATACGTTTGCCTAACTGTTTACTTAAAACAAAAGCATGGTGATAATGTATTGTTCTGTGAGATGACGGGTGTGGGAAGACCTTTGAAAAACATCTACAGTGCCTTCATTTTGTCCTGCACATTACATCATGGTTTTCCACTTTTCATTATAATTTCATTCATCCTTAGAGTATTGGCTTCTGGTCACCCCACACAAACTAGTATAAACCGTGACTTAAAGCAGTGTGAGTGCTGGGGTATGACTGGGGTCCAGTGCTTCCCTCGCATATGTGAGGTCCTGGGTTCAATCTCCAGCATTAAGACAAAATTTCTTGCCCTATGATTCTTGTATTTAAAATATAGAAATGGCTTTCACTGGATTAACACAATACTATTCGCAGGACTATACTCATTTTAGAATCTGTAAGGGAGAGTCATCTTGCCTCCTGTGGTGGTTTGAAAGAAAATGGCCCCCAAAGTAAATGGCACTATTAGGAGGAGTGGCTTTGTTAGAGTAGCTGTGGCCTTGTTGGAGGAAGTAAGTCATGGTGAGCATGGGCTTTGAGGTCTCCTTTGCTCAAGCTATGCTCAGTGTGGCACACAGTCCACTTCCTGTTGCCTGCACATCAAGATGTAGAACTCTCAGCCCCTTCTCCAGCACCATGTCTGCCTGCACACCATGTCCTGCCATGATGATAACAGACTAAACCTCTGAAACTGTAAGCCACCCAATTAAATGTTTTCCTTCATAAGAGTTGTCATGGTCATCGTGTCTTCACAGCAATAGACATCCTAACTAAGACAGAAATTGGTCCCAGGGACAAGGATATTGTTGCTATAGGACCATGTTTTTGTTTGGAGGAATTTGGACTTTGGTACTTTGGGTTAGGAAGGGGGTGTAATACTTTAAGCACTGCTTAATGGGCCATACTAGTGGGGACATGAAAGATTTGAATTGTGGGGGCCTGGTTCAAGATGTTTCAGTGGGGAAGAATTTTAGTATGTTGCCTAGAAATCATTATTGTGATATTGCCCTTGTCTGAAGAATCTGCCTGAGGCTAAAGTGAAGAGATTTGGATTAATTCAGGTGACAGAGGAAATCTCAAAACAGCCTAGTATAGGCTTTATCATGTGGTTATTAATGTTAACTCTAATGAAGATATATAATAAAAAGGAGCAAGTTGAGCAAGGAAAAATACAAAATGTACAATTAGAGGTGAAAAGGAGCACCAGGAAGTGGAATGGAGCTAAGTCCCGAGCTCCAGGAGATACACAGATTAAGAAATGAAATAAGGGGATTGGTGGCAAGATCCCACCCAGCTAAATTTCCAACTTGTGAAAAGGAATTAAAGAAAAACTTAGAGCTTCGAGTGGTGGTGGTGCACGCCTTTAATCCCAACACTCAGAAGGCAGAAGCTGATGGATCTCTTGAGGCTAGCCTGTCTACATAGCAAATTTCAGGATAGGTAAGCTTAGGTAGTGAAGGAAACCATGGAAAACAGAAAGCGGGTGAAGACGTAATTGAACAAGGGGGCCGTGTTCCAGCCCCAGTAAGCAGCAGAACTTGGCAGCTTTGGCCATGTGGTTCTGGCTTTAGAATCAAGGATAGACAAAAAGGAGTCATGGAATCTTTCTCCTCAACTAATGAAAGCTACTGTGCCAGGCATGTGTCAGGGATGCTCTTGAAAGGAGGCCTAGAGAGGCCATTGCATGAAGCTGTGAAGTTGAAGCCTGGATTGCCTTGGAGACCCCAATATGTTGGAGATACCGGAGCTGTGAGATACCTACTGAGTGGAGCTGCTAACAGGGAGTGGAAACAGCCCAGGAGAGAGAAGTGTATTGCAGTCAACAAAGCTGAAAAGAGAGATCTGAAAGAGTACTTGGACATCAGACATGGAGATGCAGAGTTTGGACTTTGCTCAGCTAGTTTTTGGTCTTGCTTTTGTCCAGTATTTCCTCACTATGCTCCCTTCCCTAGGTTTTGGAATGAGAACCTGTGCCATTATATGTTGGAAGTATGTGGTCTGCTTTTTTATTTTTATTTTACAGGGTAATCCAGTTAAGAGATTGCATGAATCACAGCAGAGACTTTGACCTTTAGACTTTTAAATAAGTTTGAGACTATTATAGACTATAAGGACTTTTGAAGTTGGACTGAATACATTTTTACATTACGATAAGGCTACAAATCCTTTGGGGGCCAGGGAGTAGAATGCGGTGGTTTGAAAGGAAATGTCCCCCAATGGGAGTGGCACTATTAGGAAGTGTGGCTTTGTTGGAGGAAGTGTGTCACTGTGGTGGTAGATTTTAAGGTCTGTTTTGCTCAAGCTGTGCTCTGTGTGGCACACAGTTCACCTCCTGTTGCCTGCAGATCAAGATGTAGAACTCTCAGCTCCTTCTCTGGTACCATGTCGGCCTGCATGTTACCATGTCCTGCCATAATGATAATGGACTAAATCTCTAAAACTGTAAGCCTTCCCAATTAAATGCTTTCCTTTATAAGAGTTGCTGTGGTCACTATGTCTCTTCACAGCAATAGAAACCCTAACTAAGACACCTCCTCTAGCCTCTAGAAGATATTACAGATCTTGGCTCCTGTCTCTCCCCTTCATCTTCAAGGCAAACAACACAGCATCTTCAATTCCCCCTTCAGCTGCCATCTGGACTTCCTTCCATCTTCTCACTGCTTTGACTCTTATCTTTCACTTACAAAGACCCTTACAACTTTGGGTTCCACCCGGATTACCTGACCCTTTACGTATTCTAAACCTAATCACACATACAAAACCCTTCCTGTCATGCAAAGCAAAAGGTCTTAGTGATTAGAAAGTAGACATCTTGGTGTGAGGTAGCGACTCCTTTCAGTTCCCTCCACCAGATTTACTGAAAATGATTGATAAATACAAAGCATATATGCTTAGGGTGTGCAATGCAATGTTTTTATGGATATATACACTCTGACATTGTAACTGCTACATTCAAGCTATTAATGTAGTCCTTATTCCTTTTTGGATGTGGTGAGAACACTTTAGATCTACTATTTAAAATGAATTTCAAGTGTATGCTAATATCTTTCTATGCACTGGATCTCTAGTGCCTACTCATTTCACAACTGAAGGTCTTTCCCCCTTGGTAATCACCACTCTATTACCCTGAGTTTAACTTTTTTCGGTTTCATAGATGAGAGAACTCTGGTGCTATCATTCTCTCTGTGTCTGGTTTATTTGACTTAGCACAATTTCCAGAAGCTTCATCTAGGTTGTTGAAAAATGAAAAAGTTATAGTCTAAGGCCAAATAATATTCCATGGCATACATATTCCACATTCCAATAATTTTCTCTCCTTTGTGTGTGTATATGTGTATGTGTGTTACCTTACAGTTCATGTGGTTGTGTATGCATGTATATGTATGGGCAGACCTCTGCATGTGCATATGGATGACAGAGGTCAAAGTCAAGTGTCTCCCTCAACTACTGCCACCTTAATTTTGAGGCAGTGAACTGAATCCAGAGCTCATCAATCTGGGTAGGCTAGCTGGCCAATAACTCCAAGGACATGTGATGTCATGCCTGACATTTTACATAGATGCAAGGGGTCTGAACTCAGGTCCTCCTGTTTACATGGGAGACATTTTACAGAGTGAGCCATCTCCCCAACCCCCAACGTTTTCTTTGTCCACTTGTCCATTGACAACACTTAGGCCATTTATCTTAGAATTACAAATTATGCTTCAGTGAATATTGGAGCTGTTCAAGATAGCGATTTTATTCCCTTTGACATATACTCAGAAGTAGGATTGCTTTTAATCATATAGCAGTTTTCTCTTTAATTTTTAAGAAACCATATAATCATTTACATAAAAGCTGTACCTGTTTACCCCACACCATTAGTATGAAAAGGTTCCTTTATTCTCTACATATCTCTGTCAATAGCCATCATTATCTCTGACTTTTAATCAGAGCCATTCTAATGGGTGTGAGCTAATAGCTCATTGAAATTGATTTATAGTTCTCGGATGATTACTTATAATGAAAATCTCCTAGTACAACAATTGAAAATTTGGAAAAATTTTCTTTGGAAAAATACCTGACAGAAATAAAGATGAGTTGGACAGGAGCAAGTCCATGCTGTTGCAATGGATAAGACACACAACTGAAGCTGATCTGTCTGAGGATGGAGCATCTGCAGGGGTAACCCCAGCATGCGTACCTTTCCTCATGTGGGATGGGAAGCTGTGCCTCCTTGCTGTAGGAGAGGCAGCATAGTCCATGCTATTGGTGAGAAGATTTAGCTAAGGGTAGGTCATTCCTTTTTTCTTATATTTTTATTATTTAAAATAATTTTTAATTTAAATATATGTTGATCACATTCCCCCCACCCAAGTTCTCACAGATCTCCCCATCCACCCAACTTTAAGTTCTTTCTCAAAAAAGTGCTCCCCCAAACAACCAACACTATATAAAACCACATAAAAAAACCCACTAAACTGTAACCAAATAAAAGCATGTACACAAAAAAAGTGGAGTCCAATTATATGTCGGTCAACTACTCCTGAACATGAGGCCTGTCCTGCAGTGATTGTTATACCCAGTGTCATCCTATTGGAGGAAATTGATTTCTCTCTCCCAGAAAGTATAAGTGACAGTTGTTAACCTTTACCCTAGTGGCTAGGTTTTTATTCATTCAATTTTTTAAAATATAACAAAATAAAATATATGTTTTTCAGCCATCATCAGAGAAGCTTCCTTCTGCAACAGATGGGAACAATTATAGAGATCCACAGTCAGACATTACGAAAAGAGTGAGAGACTTGGAACAGTCAGGCCTTCATGGGATGTCTCCATCAAATCCCTCTCCTCAGAGCTCAAGGAACCCCTTGGAAGAGGAGGTAGAAAAAGTTTAAGAGCCAAGGAGATGGAGGGCACCAGGAAAGCAATGCCATGTAATTCAATATGAGCAAAGCTCATATGAACTTAAAGACTGAAGTGGGGACACACAGGGCCTGTAGGGGTCTGCACCAGTCTTCTGCATATATATTATGTCTTCCAGCCCAGTGTTGTTGTTTTTGTTAATGGGACTCCCGAGTGTGAAAATGAGTGGGTCTCTGATTTTTGTGACTTCTCTTGGGCTCTTCCTTCTGTCTGTTTGTCTTGTCCAACTTTGATGTCATAGTTTTTGTTTTCTCTTATTAATTACGCCTTTAAAACAGAAAAAGAAAGTAAAGACAGAACATTACCCCTTCCTACCTCTAGGTGATCTTCTCTTCCTAAGATTTCAGGGGACCATGACAACTATCACAGGAGTCAGCAAAAGAGGCTGGCAGAGTAAAGACACAGAAGAGTCTTGGACTTGCTCTGCCTTCAAACTTTTCGGCATGCAGTACAGTAAGTACTCTTTGACATTAGGCCACACACGGATGTATTTTCCCCATTGCTGCCAGTCTTTGGTAGATTAGGGGTATCCCAAACATCTTCTCACATTTGGTTGCGGAGTCTAATTCCTCTCCTTTCTTGGTCAATGGAACACAAGGGGATGCCTGTAATATTAGATCCTAAGAATCTGTGTAGCCAACCTCTTGGAAGGCTCACTCCGACAGGAGCAGTACTGTAAGAAACACTACAAAGGCAAGTCGAACAGGCAAGGTGGTCTTCATTCAACAGCACCTCAGTAGAAGACATCGATGGAGCTGAACCCTGAAGAGGGTCACAGCTGCTGCAGATGTTGGTCAATGTGTAACTGAAGACAGTCCATGGATGGAAAAGGGACATGAACCTGGTTAGGTATCAAGGAAGGAGAATTCTTTTTAAGCCATCTTGGCAGAATTCTTGCTACAACTAGGCTAGGTAGGTCAATAGCAGCAGTCCAAGAAGAGGTGTTAGAAGGCTCAGAAGAGTCTGACTAGAGATAGCTCAGGGAGGAGTTCTTGTCACCACAAACCCACCTCAGCCACCAGTCTTGTGAGAGAACATCATGGATATCCTGTCCGGTCATGTCAAAGCTGCTATCTCATGGAAGCCACCTGAAAAGGTGCAAGACAGAACCACCCAGCTGAGCCTCATTGACGGATAGAGCCTGAGGGAGAATAATCATTTGTTTTAAAACAGTGCATTTTATACTCGTTTGTTAAGCAGTAAGATAACCTAGGCATAACCCAAAGCATCCCATCTGACACAAAGATCTAGAAGCCAAACAGTTTCTCTGTATAACAGTGTCTTCTCAGAAGCTCCAGAGTTAAGTGGCATGACAGCAGGAATACCAGAACCCCTTCCTTCCTGGGATCTAGACCCCACAACAGGAAAGAGGCGGCTAAGCCTGAGGCATAGGCAGAAAGCTCAGGGTGGGAAGGAGTGGGAAAGAGAAGTGTTTTGGAACCCTTCCCACTACTAAAGCAGCTTTGAATCACAGTTAGACAACCCACTGGATCATTCACCACAGAGTCAACAGAGTTCGAATCAGATGTTTACTGGGGGTGGGTGCAGATAATAAGAGCGATGGTCGTGCTGTGAACAGCACGGGGCTGAAGAAAGCTGTGGTAGTTTGGTTGCCGCTGTCTCTCCCCTTGCTGCCCAAGGATACGATGCTGTGCCCGGCTCATCACTGTTACTCAAGCTCCGAAAGCTATTCTTCCCATGGTCCTCTCCTTAACACGAAGGTTGGCCAGAGAGAGGCACTAATGCCTTCAAAGCCTTAGCCTCAGGTCCTGCCATCCCCTGCCACAGCCATCAGCAGACCATCCCTTGTCAAGTGGCCACATGCAAGGTGATCAGGGTACTACCACAGATGGAAGTTCTCAGTCTAACCCCCCTTCATTCCCTGAAATGACCTAATGTCTACCTTATGTAACCCCCAAGCCCTACTATTTAGCACAGTACAGATAACTCATCCCAATGAGCTAGAACCACGTGAACTATTCCTTCTTCTCTCAGCATGTGCGTGCACACACACACACACACACACACACACACACACACACACACACGAGAGAGAGAGAGAGAGAGAGAGAGAGAGAGAGAGACAGAGAGTGAATATACACACACATACACAGACTCACATAGACACACATATACACACACAGGCACACACACACACATACAGAGAGAGAGAGAGAGAGAGAGAGAGAGAGAGAGAGAGAGAGAGAGA
>CABHPH010000671.1:46211-78781 GCA_902168325.1 Peromyscus nudipes
AGAGAGAGAGAGAGAGAGAGAGAGAGAGAGAGAGAGAGAGAGAGAGACATACAGACACACATACACAGAGAGAGAGACCATGTGTGGCTGGTGAGGAACAAGAGGCAAGGAACCAAACAGCTCAGCATCTAGGATGCTTCTAGGTCTCTCCTTCCTGGGCTGCAGTGATGCGCAAAACCAGACAGCGCCTCTACAAGATAGAGAAGAACAGCTCTCATTTGCTTTTTTCCAGACCCCACTGCGCATGGTATTTGAGAAAAGGAGAATTTAGCATTCTAGCCCACAAGGAAGAAAATCATTATGAACGGCTACAGTACATTAAACCATCCTTTGTACTAAAGTGAGGGAAGAATATTAAGGAAAGATTTGAAGATAAAAAATTCACAGAAGATTTTCCTTATTTATCGCCCAGCCTCCTCAAGAAACGAAGAGTTTTTCAGTTCATATCAGGATAATTAATAGACTCAAGAAAGCAGTATTTCTAACAAAGGAAATGATTAAAGTGCCTATTGCATTAAGAAGCGAAATACATTTCACAGCATAAAATCGTCCTCCATGTCCATTTCAGAAATTCAATCTTTCCAAGAAGATAAAAACATCCAAAGTTCCAGCACCTTAGAAATTAAACACTATCCACTAAACATGAAAGGAAGCTTTGATAGTGATAGATTAAAGTGCCGTTTCGAAGCAGCAGTGTTTAGCAAAAACTAACAGCAATTTAAAAGCGGTCACTTCCACAGGGATCATTATTCAACCACAGCTTCTTGCAACATAGAAAGACCAAAATAAGGTAGGAGAGAAGGGCTGTAGCTGCGGCACAGAGTGACGCCTGTGCAGAGATCATCTCCACAGCTGCGGTCAGACATCCCTGCACCAGCTGCTACTGCAAGGAGCACCGTGGGGGACTGGGACAAGTCAAGACTCACGTCTCTTTCTTACTCCTACCCTGGGGATAATGTAACAGGGTAAAGGTTTCTCCATCCTGTCTCAGCTAAAGCCATCTTTGGTTTCTACCCCTGCCCTGAAAAATTCCGTGGGAAAGTACCCAACCCTGTTCTAGAAACATGGGGTCAAAATGCCCCAGCTAACTGCATGCTCTTGACTCTTGTTAACTGCTTGCTTGCTTCTCCTGCAACGGCCAACCAGGATGCAGTTTTTTGCAAGTGTGTGTGTGTGTGTGTGTGTGTGTGTGTGTGTGTGTGTGTGTATTCTTGTCTTTAAAAACTCCCTGTAATATGCATTTGGGGCTGCTCTGTGAGAAGTGTGTCTTTCCAGATAGTTGCCAGTTGGGTTAATACAGACTCTCAATTCGAACTTTGGTCATGTTAAGCGGTCTCTAAGTTTTTACCTCATAGCAATACATCACCTAATCTCCGCACCTCCTGGGGGTCTACATGGAAGGAGTATAAAAGCATAAGTATGATTCGTTTTCCATACTCTACATACCAGCCGCCATTGCTGTTGTTACCGAACCCAGCCTTGCTTGCAGTGGGTGAAGATGTGGGATAAATAGATTATTGCTCGTGTCCCATGCACCCAAAGGTAATGGTGATGTGTGTGTGTGTGCTGAACATGTCGTTGAGAATGAGGAATGACACAAAGAAGTCCGGGTTTGAGTAGAATTTCTCCCCAGTTAGCTGAAGTCCCTCTATTTTACTATTTGTAACAGTTGTACTCTAAAATGTTTCCAAATACAACACAAAACTGAGAGAAAAATATAGAGTGGATTCTCCTCTGCCTATGGGACATTAATCACCGTGGTCCCCATTCTACTGGTCATGGACTAAACTGCATCTCCCTAAAGTTCGTATAGTAAAACTCTAACGCAGTCCTTAGAATGTGACCGCCTAGAGACGGGTCCTTTAAAGCAGAAATTAAAGTGAGGCCATTAGTACTGCCCCTAACCCAGTCTGACCGGTATCTTTATGAGAAATAAAGATCAACACACACAGAGAATATTCCATGGAGTACACAAAAAGAAGGTAGCTCTCTATAAGCCAAAGAAAGCCGCCTCAGACACCAGGCGTTTGTATCTTCATCTTTGACTTCCAGTCTCCAGACTGTGGGAAAGTAAGTTTCTGTTTACTCCCCAGTCTCTGGTTCTCTCTTATACCTGCCCTACCAGAGTAGTGCACTGATGTTCTCATGTCACCTGCGAGTTAACGTCTGCGAGTACTATGTCACTGTGATGCTTGTGACACTATTGCCTTTCAATTCATGGGCATCCTGTGCTCTGACCTGAAGAAGTTAGAACCATGTTGTAGCAGAATGGTCATCACCTCACATCTCCACGTCATAGAAACAGTGTCTATTACATGGAGACCTCAAGTGGACAGTGGGAGACAGAAAAAGGGTAACTTGTGTTCACCAGGTAGACAGAGCCCAGGATCTTCTCCTCTTACACTAGAGAAAGAACTGCCATGTTTTCTGCATCATTCTAGCTCTTTATGGAAGAGACCAAATTTGCAAAAGTTTTCAGGGTATACCTGAGCCATCCCAAATAGCAAAACTATTTAAATATGTGCATGAAAATTGCTGGGCAGTGGTGGCACATGCCTTTAATCCCAGCACTTGGAAGGCAGAACCAAGTGGATCTCTGTGAGTTCGAGGCCAGCCTAGTCTACGGAATGAGATCCAGACAGGCACCAAAACTACACAGAGAAACCCTGTCTTGAAAAACAAAACAGAAAGGAAGAAAGAAAGAAAGAAAGAAAGAAAGAAAGAAAGAAAGAAAGAAAGAAAGAAAGAAAGAAAGAAAGAAAGAAAGAAAGAAAATAAATAAAATCTCACACCTCAAATATCAATCAATCAATCAATAAGCAAGTCTGGCAACAGGAACCTGCTTAGTCTCAGGGTGTATCAACAAGAGTATACCTGTGCCAGGCTGGGTGGGAAGAGAACCCAACAGCCTTTGGATAACATAAACATCAAGGTCAGAACCCACAACATCAGACCAAAGAATAAACCCAGGAGGGCTTAGCTCATACATCTCAACTGAACACACATTCCCACGGCACGTGTAGACTCTTTCTACAAAGTCCTTCCAATTGTGTACCAAAGAATGGCAAGACTCAAGACTTCTGGGTTGAGAACAGAGGAAAAAGCAGAAAGATCTCAGGTCTTTAACTCACTTGGTCAATATGAAAAAATAGAAACCAGGTTCACCCTCTTACATGAAACTGAAACATTCACATGAATGAATGAATGATAAAAAAAAAACTGAACACAAAGGAACAGTGATCAGTATCCCCAAAGAGACAGAAAATAAGTAAGAAGATAATTTTTTAGCCTGTGAAGTAGAGAGTAGGAACCAGGCAGAGCTCCGTGGTTTAAAGATCTAGAGTTGACCTCTAAAGTGAAAGAGCTGGCTATCGTTCATGGAGCAGAGTAGTAGAAATGCAGTAGTCACACACAGAGAGAAATCCACTGATCCATAGGGTACCCCTCCTTGAAGTACTCAACTAAATAACCACATGAAATTCAGAAATCTGGAGAACACCTTCCGTTAAGTACTCAGCTAAGTGTCCACATGGAAGCCAGGGATCTGCAGGGTGCCCCTCTGCAAGTGCCCAGCTAGGCACCTGTGTGCATGAGAGGAAACTACCTAAGGCTGGGCTGGGCGGCAGCTTCAAAACACTGGCAGGATCAGTGACCAAAGATGACATGGCTTCAAGACTAGTTTCCTATTCTGTCCAGGCAAAGCAGAAAGTCTCGTAATTCACAGAGAGTTGGTTAGAAAACCAGGAAATCTCTTGGCTAAACACTTTAATCAATGTTAAGGGCCAGGCAAAAAATAATAATTTATTTATAAGAAATTTAATTTTACTGTACAATATTTCAGAACATTTAAAGAAATTTAAAAAACACTACTATTCACTGAGGTATAGTATGTAATGCCCGCATCCAATCAATTGTTGCCAGACAAATACAGAACCAAAAAGTTTATGCCATAATGAGATGACAAATTATATAGACTATAGTCAATCAGATGTTGTGGCACACACCTGTAATGCCAGCATTTGGGAAGTTCGAGGACAGCCTTGGCTATATAGGGAGTTTGAGACCAGTCTATAGGATACAAGAGAGTCTGTCTCCAAAAGAAAAGCCCCAAATTAGTAATGCCATAAAACCATATATTGTTTTTATGATAACAGTACTGTAGATGTAATTGTGACCATATCCCACTGGCTCAGTAAATTAAAGGGAGGATTAAACAAGTATGAAATATACAAGGAATGTCCACTTTGAATTTTAAAGAGAAGTCTGGGATAATAAACACTTGGGGCAGGATTAACAACAGTTTAGACATTGCAGGGAAAAGATTAGTGACTTTGAATACATAGCAGTTGACATCACCAAAAACACTGAGGGGGAAAAAAAAGAACAGAACCTTGATGAACTGCAAACCAGTTTCAAGAAACCAAATGTATGTGTGTTTAAAGTCTTAAAGCCCCATGGTACTGGCGTCTCCAAAATGCTGGGCTCTTCTGCGGCAGCTGGACTGCCCCTTCACCAACAGCCTCTCCTGGACTCTCTTCAAGGACTCTGTGCCACATGGTGTCAAGTCCCAACTTCTTTCCAGGACCCCTTCAATGCTGAGCCTTTCACTGTCATTTTGGATGCGTCTTCACCATGGTCTCTCCTGGCTTTTCACAGTGCCAAGCCTCATCTACTCTCCATGACCCCTTCATGCTTTCAAAACCAGGACCACCCAAGAGTCTTTTACAAATGACCAAGTTCTCACCATGAGGGACAGTCACATGGGGTGAAACATAGGCCACCTGTGTGGTGGTATTGTGTTCCCCAAAATATTGTGTATGCTAATAAACTTATCTGGGGTCAGAGAACAGGACAGCCACAATATTAAACATGGAGGTTAGGCAGTGGTAGCATACGCCTTTAATCCTAGCATTCCAGAGGCAGAAATTCATGTGTTCGAGGATGCACCCAAGCATGGTGACCAACGCCTTTAATCCCAGAAAGCCACACCTTTAATCCCAGGGAGTGGTGGTAGAGAGCGGAGAGATATATAAAGGCGTGAGGACCAGAAACTCGAGGCATTTGGCCTAAGCAGGCATTTGGCCTGGAGAAGCGGCCTGGAGAAGCGTGTGGCTGGTTAAGCTTTCAGGCTTCTAGCAGCAGTTCAGCTGAGACCCATTCTGGATGAGGGCTCGGGGCATCCAGTCTGAGGAAACAAGACCAGCTGAGGATCCGGTGAGGTGAGATAGCTGTGGCTTATTCTGTCTCTCTGACCTTCCAGTGTTCACCCCAATAACTGGCTCAGGTTTGATTTTATTAATAAGACTTTTTAAGATTCATGCTACACACCTGTGAATACAACTTATGGCATTGACTCTGAGGAAACACCTCTCATAAGATTTCACCTCAGTGATGTTGATCTCTTCTTAGTTACCACTAATTTCTCAGCTACAGCTGACCAGCACTGATGTCCCAACCAAAGCAAAGGTTTCACTCTAGTGTCTCTCTGGTCTCTTTAAGTCACAGCTGATTCTTCAGCCCCAGCTGACCAGAACCACAGATTCATTGTGCGAAATACACAATGGCTCCGATAGATTGAGTCTTTAAGTGACTCTCAGACTTCCTTCTGGAACTTCACAAACCAGGTCTCTGTCATCTAAATTTCCCTCATTACTCTTATCTTCCAAGCTCATACAGAATAGTTCCCCAAACTTTGAATACTCAATGGCTTTTCTAGCTCAAATTTCCAAACTCCTTCCAGAATTCTCCCAAACAACATGGTCCAGCCTATCACAGCAAACTCTGTTTTCCTACTACCACTTTTTGGCTTGGTTAAGATTAGTATTGCTGTGATGAAACACCATGACCAAAAGCAACCTGGGGAGCAAAGGGTTTATTTGATTTGTACATCCTCAGTCACAGTCTGTTGAGGAAAGACAAGGCAGGGATTCAAACAGGGCAGGAACCTGGAAGCAGGAGCTGATGGCGAGGCCATGGAGAGGCCTTACTGGCTTTCCCCTCATGGCTTGCTCAACCTGTTTCTTTTCTTTCTTTCTTTTTTTTTTTTTTTGGTTTTTCGAGACAGGGTTTCTCTGTGTAGCTTTGCGCCTTTCCTGGAATTCACTCTATAACCCAGGCTGGCCTCGAACTCACAGAGATCCTCCTGGCTCTGCCTCCCGAGTGCTGGGATTAAAGGCTTGCGCCACCACCACCCGGCTCAACCTGTTTCTTACAGAACCTGGGACCACCAGCCCAAAAGCGGCACCACCCACAATGAGCTGAGCCCTCCCACATCCCTAATTAATAAAAGCCCCACAGGCTTGCCTACAGCCCAACCTTAAGGAGGCTGTTTCTCAATTGGAGTCCCCTCCCCTTGTATGACTGTTACTTATGTCAAGTTGACAGAAAACTAACCAGCATTCTAGCCATCCCGGACCTAGAAACTAAACGCTCTGTGACATGTCACTCCACACCTGTTAGGGGGACTGCCATTAAAAAGATTCAAGATGCAGGTGGTGAGGGTGAAAGATGCTCTTGACCCTCTAGGGAACGGATTTTGGTCTAAGCATCATGTAAACCATGAAGGTTCCTAAAGAAATTATAAATAAAAATAGCATGTAATCTTGCCACCCTTTTCTTCACATGTACCCAAAGGAGTTGGAATTCCCAACTAGGAAAGATAACTACATTCCCATGCCCACTGATGCATTACTCACAATAGCAATGGTATGTGGAGAAAACAAAATAAAACAGTTGTCCATCAATAGATGGATGTGTAAAGAACTTCTCTTTAGAAATCAAAAATGGACCTGAGCGAGCATTATTCAGTCTCAACAGGGAAGACAGCCTATCATCTTCCATGACTGGAGTGGGTTCAGAGGCCATTATGAGAAATGATGTACAATTTTACCCATATTTGTAATCTTAGAACAAAAAAAAAGGGAGAATGGTCAAATATTTAGAAACTGAGAATAAAATAGTGGTTACCACACAAAAAAGAAATGTTTGAAAGAAAATCCTAGGGAATCTACAATTAGTTTCCTAGAATGTGTTTAACAAGGTTTTAGGAAACAAAATCAAAATATGAAAATGAATCATCAGTGGAGGTGAGAGGGGAGCAAGACAGAGTGGCCAATATTAACAAACGACATGCTACATGTGTGAAGAGGTCATATTGAAACCTGTTATTTCCCATACTGTTTTTAAAATTTTTACTTAAAGAAAATAATTCATCATTTATCTATATGTTAGCAGTGAGTAACTAGAAATTAAACTTGTAAAGAAAATTCTATTTGTACTAGCTCAAAAACTGAAATACAACTATCAACACATATAACAATAAGATACCACATACCTTGGTCACAGGACAAAAATAAGTCAAGCTGCAGTTGGGCTGGAAGCTTCCTTCAGGCTAGCTAGTCCTCATATTGATGGAATAAGCTACACAGGCTTCCGAGAAGAATTGTCATCACCAGTCTTACTGAGCTGTGGATCCTGTGTGCAAAACTCCAACCAACCAGGCAAGAGCCCACTGGTACAATAATGGTCAAATCTGTTATGAGGGTAACCAACCACTTTCTGATTGGATTTAATGCCCACTCCATGGGAAGTAATTAATGTCTTGTACTCTAAACGTGCTCAAAAGCCATAGTTAAGAAGGCCATAGGCCCTGGTAAAGAAGCCACAGCTGTTGTTTTATTCAGTGGATAAAATTTGCTTATCAAATTGTCTTCTAAATAACTGGGTTCATTCCCACAGAACATGCTGCTGTAAGCTTTGGCCAGGAAACTCCTTTTGGCAGTGGTCAGCCATGCCTGCAGAGTAACTGCACAGAGTACAGAGAATATAGTATTCTTGTATGCCTTGCCATAAATAAGGCATCTGTAACATCTGTATCATCCATGACTCAGAGAGCACCACAGAAGAAAGGGTGAGAAGAATTCACGAGCTGAAGGAAGAGGCTGTTGTACTCTTAAACTCACAGCATCTGTGATTTTCTGGACAAGATCTCCATGACACTAGGCCTGTCTGTATCCACTCATGGAAAGGAGAGAGGTTCATGAGGCCCCACCCATCCCTTAGGCATTATATGCAAATAACTCATGGTTATTTTGGTTGGTTAAGGAGAGAGACATTTTCTTCCGCAGTGTAGCCACAGGAAAGGTGCACATGCTCTGTAAACAAACTCCTACCCTTGCTTCTATGAGCAACTCTAGTGAAACTCAATGGCTCACATACACACAGAGACATAAATGAGGAAATAAAACTTGGATGGAAAGGGGAAGAGATTAGCTTGAGTGAGAGGAGCAAGAAAGGACAATGGGGAGTGAATATGACCGAAGTACCTTGTGTACATATATGAAGAAATAATGAAACTCGTTATTATACATAATTAACTCATGCTAATGAAAACATTTATATGCAATGTCTTTATGTGGACAACCCACACATGAAATGCCAATGAAAGAAATCAAAGATGACTTAAATATGAAACATTGCTATCTTCATGAGGAAATTGTAAGACTCACTAGGAAGTCCTAGTAACCAACACAGTAAAATATTGTGGGGAAAAAACGATAGATGGGTCAATCAGGGACAGAATCAACATTTCAGAAGTGGCCTTCTATAAATATGATAAATTTTTTATGAAGATGCAAATGCAGTTCAGTGGATGAAGGCTTGTCTTCCCAGCAGATGGTTCTGGACCTTCGATCTAAATTCTGCATCTAATTCAGAAAGTGACTCAAAAACTGATCAGAAACCAAAATGTGAGATGTAAATCTAATTTTAGAGGAAGATACAGAGAAAACCTGTGAGGCTTTTGGCATATGTGAGACATGACAAAAGCACTGTCGGGAATAAACTGTAAGTAATAAGCTCCATGAAAGAGAGCTTTTGCTTTGCACAGGTCATTATGAAAAGCCCAGCAGAGCTGAGAGTTGGCTCAGCAGCCGAGTGCTTGGTGCTCTTGCAGAGGACCTGAATCCAGTTCCCAGCACCAACACCGGGCAGCTCACAACTGCCTGTAACTCCAGCTCCAAGGGATGCAATGCCCTCTTCTGGTCTCCAAAAGTACACATACACACACACACACACACACACATACACACACACACATCTTTAAAAAAAAAAAAGTCATGCTGGATGAGAGGAAAGTATTCACAAATACCATATTTGACAAAGGAATTTTATTCAGAATATTTACTCAGAATAGAGAATTCTCAAAATTCAACACAAAAACAAACAACCCATTATTTTAAATGGAAGAAAAATTGGAAAAGGTATTTCATTGACAACTACATGGTAATGGTTAGTAAATATGGGAAAGAAAAGAATCTGAAAAAATATGCAGATTAAAACTAAATCCCCGTGAAAGATCACTGTGGACCTTCTTACATGACTCAGTAGTTATGGGGGACAGCTGCCTGTCTCAAGTGCTGGAGTGGATGAGGATCAAGCGGATCTCTCTCTGATTGTGAGTGAAACCTCAGAACAGTGTGACTGCTCCTGAAGGTAGCTGGGCGGTTCTTTGTCAGGTCACTCACAGGCTACAGGGCCCGTTAATTCCATCTTTAAATATCGACCTGAGAGCAAGACATACTCTTTGAAAGTGAGGTTGGATAGGAACATAGACGTTCATTTATGCAACGTCTGTGGCTCTGTTTTAACACCTCAGCAGTGAGGTGAGACATGGCAGCAGGAAGTGGATGCCCCACAAAGCCTGAAGTATTTACTAAGAGTTTGCTGATCTCTCCCCAGAGTACTGTGCACAGCTACGCAGACAAAATCCTGAGCGTAAATACTCATTGCAGTTTTCTTCAAAATTGCAAAGCAACCACTCATAGGTCTATCAAGAAGTCAGTGGATGTACACACTGTGGTAAACCCATGCAATGGATTTTTACGCAGCAATAAAAAGGAATGAATAATGAACATGCACAACATAAGCGAATCGAATCCCTTACACAGAGTGAAAGAGGGCCAACAGGAGCAGCCCTTACTGAAAGATTCCTGCTGGATAAAGTTACAGAAAAATGGCAAATAACCTATAATGACGAAGAGCAAATCAGGTGTTGCCTGGAGATGGGCGGTACAGCAGAGGGAAATAGTAGCCGGTGGAGAAGAAGAGGGATGCTGTGTTTGCTCATTATGGTGACTGTGGTGTTCGTTTCAACAAGCTGAAGGTGTGTAGGTCATTGCTTGTCAGTTTTATAGTGATGAACCTATTAAAATCCAGACTCTCTTGAGTTCCTTGTCCATCACCCCCACGGACTCTGCTTTCCCTCTCATGACAGAAAGCAAGGAAGTCATGAAGAGCCTGAACAGTGGCAGCTGGGGCTTCAGTCTTTAATCCCAAATGCACTGAACTTGCTTAGGTGGACAAAAGCTGCTCTTCTAGGACTCTTACAGCCATCAGAACCAGAGCCCTAGGCCACCCCTGGAGTGGGCCAGTACTTCTTGCCATTTGTCTGCCTAGACAGTCCCTCACAAGTCCCAAGGGAAGCCTAGGCAACTCTATTTTTTTGATTTCAAGAAGCAAGAAAAGTATCAAATAACAGTGTCTGTCACTGCTGTATGTTGAGGGCTGTGGAGACAAATACTGAGGTGGAGTTGGATGCATAATGTCTATGAAAGACTTACCTATGAAAGTGGAATTACGGGAACAGAATTGGGCAGAGGGATCATCAAACTGTGGTCAAAGCGCAGCAAACCTGGTTAACTTGGAGGGAATTCTGAAGTGTCCTGATGGCTGCTAGTGTTTCTATCTGCCACACTTTGTCCCTAGATGTCAGTGCTTAAAGGCTGTGGAGCTGCTGGTCACTTCCTGCACCTGAAAATGACCCTGAAAAGGCTAATGGCTAGACTATGTCCTGTCCATCACCTGGACCATGTACAGTCAGGTGGCTTAAGACAGTTTTACCATACTCATTAGTCATTGAAATTCACAGGCCAAAACAAACAGGATGCCAACTATAAACATTGTCTCTTGGCTATTTTGCTAGGTGGGAAATGCAAAATATAAGTGGGTTCTCCAATTAAAAGCAGATCTATTTCCCTCATTTCTCTTCTGTGCCTTTTATGTGCTGCCCAAGTATTCCAAGCCGTTTCACCTCCTGAGGGAGTGAGCTTAGGTGATAAGTTTCAGAGCGAGCTGAAAAATTAAAAAAAAAAAAAATCAAACGTAAAACCACATGCTGGACCTACCAGGAAGAAACTGCATATTGCACTCAGAAAGGAAGCCAAGGACTGTGCATTAATGACAGATGTTCCTGTCTGGTTGTGGTTGTAGGAAACTAGATAGGTGTAATGTAGTGTAAGAAGAAACGGACTGAAGATAATGAGCCAGCATGGGGCTGAGGAGCCTATTTACGGTGCTGGGAGCTTGTACTAGCTGTTGGCAGACCCATCGGGAGGAACGTGGGCTGCCAGAGCTGTGATTAACAGGAGAGTCTCCAGGAGCCATCACTGCAGCAGTACGATCTTCTCAAATATCAAGAGCAAAAGGTGCATATGCTACAGGACCCAGAATAGAAACGAGTGACTCCTGACGCCAAGTCAGTTTCTCAGCGATGAATCAATTGTAGGCAGACACTTTTCTTAATGCAGCGGGGATGCTTTGCTCTTGACAAATAGTGTTTGCCGGGTGTGGAAAAAATAATGAATCAGAATTCATGGAGTTTTCCAAATGCTGACCCTTTTAAAGAAACTGCCTTCCTTTCCATGAAGAAGGAACACTCACAGAGGTTTCATGTATGAAGTCAGAGAACAAGTGTAAGGCGTGCTGGCAATGGACAGCATGGTAAAAAATGGCACAATGTGCCTTTGGATTTTTTTCCTCTCCATTGTCTCCTCCCTGGCTTCACTGGGGCCTTTTACCCCCAGTACCATGAGCTGCCTGTCCCTTTGTCCTCTCCAACCTATCCATCCACCACCCCCTTTCCAGAACACCTCCATGGCCTCTCTTCTCCTGCAGGACCTAAAGATTGTTGGTCTCTTTACTAATTCTCAAACACATTTACACCAATATGTATGCTTCTTTTAGCAGCATTTGGATTGTTTAAAAAACAAGACAATTTCCTATCTGTTGGTAGAAGCAGCATGTCTATGTTGCTTAGGAGTCTTCAGGGAGCCTCGGGCTGGCACTGGCAATGTCCAGGTGGCACAACAGCTCAGAATCTAATTTTTGTTAAGTTCATGAGCATCAACCTTGTCTCTCACTTCCACGTTGAGAACAGTATTTTTTTCCCCATGATTCTCTTTTTGCCTCCACTTTTAATTCCTTTTAAGCACGTTGAGGAGGCAGTGGATATTGGAAAAAGGAGCAAAGCCTGGACTAAAGGCTGCATTTCCTACATCTTTGATTAGGCCTTGGTGAAGAAAAACCTCTGTGGATGTGTAATTCGGCTATAAAGACTGACAGGGCCTGGGAGATGTCTCAACAGGCAAAAGCACTTGCTGAGCAAGCATGGGAACCTGGTTTCAAGTCCCCAGCACTCCCATAAAAAGGCAGCTGTGATCTTACATGCGAGCACCTGCTACCTCATACCCCACATACTCCATCACCGTGGGGTATGGAGACAGAAGGGCCGTTGGGGCTTTCTGGCCACCAGGCTAGCTCCAAGTTCAGTTAAAGACCTTGTCTCCAGGGAATAAGGCAGAAAGTGATAGATCAGACACCTGATGTCCTCCTCTGGCTTCCATGTGTGCACAGGTGGAGAGAGAGAGAGAGAGAGAGAGAGAGAGAGAGAGAGAGAGAGAGAGAGAGATGCAAGGATTAACACCTAAAATATATAAAGAACTCAAAAATCTAAACTGCAAGAAAGCAAGCTAAACCTAAAGGGGGGACTAAGGAAATGAATGTGGAAGTCCAAAGGCCAATTAATATTTTTTAAAGTGTTCACACATCAATGAAACACAAATGAAAACATCTTACTCTAGTCTGAATGGCTACCACCAAGACAACAACCAGCAAAGCATGCTGGTAAGGATGTGGGGGAAGCAGAAGCCTTTTTCTCTGTTGGTGGAACTGTAAACTGGTGGAATCAGAGGGGAAACTTCTCAAAAACCAAAAGCAGAGTTACATCGTGAACCAGCTAGATCCCTCCTGGCACATACCCAAAGGACTCTATATCCTGTTGTAGATATTTTTTATACATTTATGTTTATTGCTGCTCTATTCATAGCAAGAAAATGGAATTAACCTAGATGTCTATTAACTGATGAATGGATAATAAAAACGTGGCTGCATCCACAGTATAATTTTATTCATCTATGAAGAAAAATGAGCTTTTCAGGAAAATAGTACTGGACAATATGCTGGGTATGTGTGTGGCTACTTTCTGTCATGTGCATGCATGTGTGGAGGTCAGAGATCGACATGGTGTGTTTTGAGCAATTATTTTCTATCTTTTTGAGACAGGGTCTCTCACTGAACCTGAAGCTTGCCAAATAGGCGAGACTTGGTGGCCACCAAGCCCCAGAGATCCCTTTGTCTCTATTTCCTCAGTGCTGGGAGGATAGGCCTGGGCTGCCACACTCAACTTCTGAATTACATGGACTGAGGTCCTCAAACTTGTGCTACAAGATCTTTACCAATGGAGCCAGCCCTTTACCAACTAGCTCCCAGAAAACAGTGTAACCAAGGTAACCCAGGCTCAGACAGACAAATGGTCTCTAACTTTCACATATGTGTGTTTATGTGGGAGTGTGTACAGAGGTAGGGAATGTTAGGATTCTGCCGCCACTCCAGCTACATGACCACATATGAGCAGTTCAGGAGCTAAGCAAGGGGTCTTGCATCTTACATCATCCATGTGCTGCGTGATTGCACAAATGCGTGCAGCACGGTACGCAATCAGTGCATGTGTGGTGTAGCTCCATAAGCCCACCTGCGCATGTGCACGGGAATCCTTAAAAAGCCAGACACAGGGGGCTGGAGAGATGGCTCAGTGGTTAAGAGCACTGGCTGTTCTTCCAGAGGTCCTGAGTTCAATTCCCAGCAACCACATGGTGGCTCACAACCATCCGTAATGAGATCTGGTGCCCTCTTCTGGCCTGCAAGCATGCATGTAGGCAGAACACTGTATACATAATAAATAAATAAATCTTTGCCGGGCGGTGGTGGCGCACGCCTTTAATCCCAGCACTGGGGAGGCAGAGGCAGGCGGATCTCTGTGAGTTCGAGGCCAGCCTGGGCTACCAAGTGAGTTCCAGGAAAGGCGCAAAGCTACGCAGAGAAACCCTGTCTCGAAAAAAAACAAAAAAAAAAAAGCCAGACACAGACTCCTCCTCTCTCTTCTCTGCTCTCTCCCCCACCTCTCTCTCTGCTCTCTGCATGTGCTTCTTCCCCAGGCATGGTTCCTTTGTCCCCTCCCCTCTTCCTAATAAAGCTCTGATACTGGGTTTTGTAGTGTCTCATGACCTTTTTGCCCGGTAACGGCGCCACTTAATATTTTTTAAAAACAACAGGGAAACTAGAAATGGGCTTTGAGGGAGAGGAAGAATCATGAAACACCTGTGATATGAAAATGCAAGCAAAAACCCTGGAAGTGGAAGGGAGAGAAGGGAGGGGCATCAGAAAGATGGAGGAGTGGAGAGGGCTGTGGGGAGGGTCAGCCAAACGAGGTGTGAAGACGTCATAAGGAACCCTGCTGCTGTGTAAACTAATTCAAATGCTTTAAAGCTAGTTTATGTTCTGTACTCCAGAGACAGGGTTACAAGCCCCCTGCTCACCCTTAGGTACCAGCCTATGCTGTGGGATGTTCTGTATGGCAAATGTGTTGCTAATAAAACACTGATTGGCCAGTGGCTAGGCAGGAAGTATAGGCGGGACTAACAGAGAGAATAAAAAGAACAGGAAGGTGGAAGGAGACGCTGCCAGACGCTGCCAGCCACCGCCAGGACAAGCAGCATGTAAAGATGCCGGTAAGCCACGAGCCATGGGGCAAGGAACAGAATTATAGAAATGGATTAATTTAAGATATAAGAACAGTTAGTAAGAAGCCTGCCACGGCCATACAGTTTGTAGCAATATAAGTCTCTGTGTTTACTTGGTTGGGTCTGAGCGGCTGTGGGACTGGCAGGTGAAAGAGATTTATCCTGACCGTGGGCCAGGCAGGAAAACTCTAGCTACAAGCCTAGACATCCCAATAGAAAGAATTTCTGGGCCTTAAACACACATGAAAGGGGACGGTGTGTTCGCAGCATTAAAGCCATGGAAGAGAGACTGCCAGACTAGGAATCCAAGCAACTCAAACTGATGGTGTGGCAGTCAAGGGCCTTCTTCTGCCTCCTCAAGTGCAAGGGAAGATCACCCATGTTCTCTTCCAGAGGAACACACTGTAGATGACTTGGAAACAAGAAGGCTTTGTAACTCTCATTGTACAAGGTTGTATCAGGGGTCTGTAACTCCTTTGAGAAACATAAAGGAAAATGTTGATGGACCTCCCAAGGGCTGCAGAGAGGAAATGCCAGTGTAAGAAGCACCTTGTGATTGTAGAAGCAACCACCCTACGGTCCTCCTGAGAGAAAATGGATCAGGTTTCAGCTATTACCATCTACAAGACAAAACTCACCTTTTTTATTTCATATTTAAGAACAAAATACATTTTAGTCTTAATAGTATTTTACATATGGAGGTACCAAATGCTGATAGACTACTGAGGTTAGGAAATGTCTCCATCCACCTAGTACCTTGAAGCATTCTGAGCATTTCTTAAACTAATATAAGTGTAGATGAAAAACTCAATGCTTATAACATAGTCTGTGCGAGTCAAACTGAGTCTGGCTTTCAGAAGGAAATCTGCTCCCCACTGGTCTGTGCTGCTCTGACAGTGGTGTTTCCTGGCTCAATACCCATGTCACTTGATGTTTCCAGACAACACATTCTTGCAAAAGTATGGGAATTAATGACAGTGATAAAGGTGTTAGTGAGCCTGTGGGAGTTCTCTGGGGACTCAGAGGAAGCACTATCCAGGGATTCCATCCAGTGGGCCTGCAGATCCTTTCAGCTAAGAGGATGAGAGGAAGAAAGACAGAGCACTGGTCTGCTTAATATTTCCTCCAGTTGTATCCACAGGCTGTGGGAGCTGGAGAGACACCCTGACCACGGCCATGCTTCTTCATATCTCCATAGCGTGATACAGCAGAAAACAAAGAAGCAATACACCTGTGACGTGTCACGACCACCATCCTTCAGAGTAAACCAAAGCCCTCTGAGGTCCCCCGGGAGACCCCCAGGGCACATTGTTCGAATCCTTTCAAAGTCACCTTCCCTGAAAATGTTTTCATTGGGAAGAGAATATAGTCACCAGCAGTTCTGAATCTTGATGTGGTCATTAAATGAGCCTGTGGGAAAGCCTGCACGCCTGGGACTGAGGCCATCATCGTGAGTGCTGTCATTTGGTTCAGCTCAAGCTCTACGGAGATGAAGCAGAAGGCTAGCCCAGGCAAATGTAAACATGTACTTACGTGTAGGTCCAGGGAAGTGTAAGGCATGCTCTGAGGTGACAGAAAGAGCAGCTGGCAGAAGGAGACTCACATTGATAAACATGCTGCAAACAGCCCAGTCAGGGCATTTCCTTAACCTCAAGGGACTTGATACCACTCTGACAGGTATACATAAACACTATCCTTGCCTGACTTGTCAACAATACATTTCTAAACAAAATTTATCTTAAGGATAAGCAAGAGGCTTGGAGAGAATGGATCATGATACACAGACATCCAGTTATCTCCAAATGTAGGGTGGAGAAGTGCCACAGGATCCTGACTTAATAATTAGTACGCATCTGAGGTCTTCAAGACCATCTGTGAGACATTAGGTCTCTCTATAAAATACTTAGATAGCACCGAACCCTGATAGTGGTGAGATTACGCCTTCCTGGCCTCATAGGTCTGATGGACTCTTGGTCTTGTGTCAGACTCAGTGTTTCCAATTAGCCAAGGCAATTCTACCATTTTGACTTCTAGCACACATCTGTCTCTAAGAAACTGCTCTTCCACCTGGGCATAGCAACAGATCTCCTCTCATGTTCCAGGAAACAAGGTTTTACTTTCTTCCCAGGTGGTCCAGAACCATCGTTTGTGGAAAACACTTCCCATAACTATGAAATCTGACGCCCCTTTATGGATTGTTTATTTTTATTGAGAATCTTGTTAGGTAACAGACAAGGTGGTCCTCCCCTAAATTCCTCTAACTCCTCCAGCATCCAAACTCACAGACCAGTATCAATCCCTTCAGCAGGGAGCCTGTGGCTTTCTCTTTAGGCCTACAAATCTCTTGTTTGGTGGCTGAAAAGACCAAATAGACATTACTTCCTGTTGAATAAAGGAGTACAAACGGAGAGATCCTTGCTGTCTATTACGCACCAGTGATCAGCTGCCTGAACGGGAAAGCTTTCTGTGACTTCGCTTTCTCCCTTAGAGTTCCTTAGAAATTCTGTAGATCTGCCCATATCTTCTGGGGGTCCCCCAGGGGCTGCCTCTGTCACAAATTATTCACAATTCTTTCCAATCTACTGCACCACGTAGAATACAGGAGCAGTGGTTTCTTACTGATGGATCATGCCAATCTCCAAACAATGGCTGCAGGACAGAGTGAACTTGAACAGTGCCCTCCCCTCCCCCCCCCCCCGAAATTTCTGTCTACCTGGAATTAGTGGATACGTGAGGCAGACACTCTGAGCAGTATTCTCCTACATTAACACGCCTTCACAATGTCCTTCCCGTCCACGTCAAGTAAACCCTTTTGGGGCACGGCAGAAGTCCTCCCGTAACACCATTTAAACTCTCAAACATGTGTCCTTGACCTTCAGTTTAGCACACTCAGGAGTGTGTGAGTGTGTGTGTGTGTGTGTGTGTGTGTGTGTGTGTGTGTGTAATGCCTGCCACCAGGATGTACATGATGCTTCACTGACCTTTTCAGACAAGGGGAAGCAATATGCTCCCTATTGATGAACTAATTCTGGTAATTCAGTGAGATCATGTATTTGGGGGGCATCTCGAACCATTTAGAAGCTTCTAAGAGTGACCTGACTAAAGCTGAGAGGTAGCGCACACGTCAGAGGGATGGGTGGGAAAGAAAATGTTAATCAGATTAAAAGCCAGTGACCTCTAAACTGATTAAAATGGTGAGTTGGTCAGACATTGAAAACCCCTGGCGATCTTCTTGAATCTTAATCTTTCCCGGACTGGTCCCTGGGGATGGGGAGCATGGGTACTTGTTTTGAATATCCCCTTTGTATAACCCTCAAGATTTGTCTCCATTTCACAGGACAGGCTTCTTTTAATAGAGTACTTCTAGTGATGTCTCCAATCATTTGCTGCCCTCAAGTGACATCACAGGAAATATGATGAAAGAGTGAAGGTCCCAATGCATGAAAACAGCCATGCCCAGAACAGTGACTTATGCTGATCTCTCTAATAGCACAGACACTTGGAGGAGAGGATTCCACTGATCACCACCTTCAGCTCCATTAACAAATCCACCATCAAGATGGCTAAGAGCAAAGCCTTCCACTTCAGTGCTAAATATTCAGAGGGACTGTTTGCTATACCACGCATCTATTCTACTTTGTTGTTGTTGTTGTTGTTGTTGGTGGTGGTGGTGGTGGTGGTGGTGGTGGTGTGTGTGTGTGTGTGTGTGTGTGTGTATACGTACACATTTGTGTACATGTGCTTATTTCCCAATACCAATACCTAATTGGTCTTTCTCTGTCTCTTGAGCTATTTCTGTCCTAGTCATATAAAAAGTTCCCATGATGCAGCCTTGCAAAGTTCCTCAGTATAATCCGTAGTTTGTTTCCTTGGTGAAGAGGCACGGATTGCCTTCCTGCCCCTCTCCAGAGCATGTAGCAAATGTCATCTCTGCAATCACAGTGCATCACAATGTATCCCAAAATAAATATTAGTCAAGAAGATAGCTTTGACTCTCATATACAGTGCAGCCCTTCACACAGAGAAAAACCCGTGGTGTCCCTGGTGATAGCTGCCTGTTGCCATGGGAATGAATCTAAAGATTCTGTGACATCTCCTGGGACCACACAACTAAGTAGAATGCTTTGTGGACAAAAGCCCCATCTTTGTATATTTACCTGCTAAAACTCAGGGAAAAGGAAACCTCCGGAGGAATGCGATGAGAAAGAGCTGTGTGACTCGGGCATTGAGAGAGATTCTGTCTGATCACAAACTAAAGAAAAGCAAAGCGAGAAAAATCAACAGATGGCCTAAATCTTGATCCCATTAAATCCAGTGGTTCTCAACCTTCCTAATGCTGCGCTCTTCGTGTTGTGGTGACCCCCAGCCATAAAATTATTTTTGTTGCTGCTTCATAACTGTGATTTTGCTACTGTTTTGAATCATAATGTAAATATCTGTGTTTTCTGATGGTCTTTGGTGACCCCCAAAGGGTTCATGACCCACGTGTTGAGAAACACTGGTATAGAATAATAGAAGTCTAACTCTTGACTCCAGCAAGCTTCAGTTCCTGTTTCCAGGTTCCTGCATTTAGTTCATGCCCCACCTTCCCTTTTTGGTGACCTTTAAGCTGTGGGCTTGAATTAACTCTTTCTTCCCCAAATTGCATTTGGTCTTGGTTTTTACCCCAGCCGTAGACACCTAAGACACCGTGAAACTTTTCACACTGAAACCTGCTAACCATCCTGTTGTCCACCTGCTTCCTTCATCCACTGAATTCCACCTCCTAAAAATCTCCTTCAGAGCTGTCTGCTCGTTACTGTTCTCACAGCTATTGCCTAGATCCAGAATTTGTCACCTCTCTAGATTGACATGGTGTCCTTTGTGTGACCAGGTCTCTGTGCACCTCCTATTCCATTTAACTACCCTTCATTGATCCTTCCCCCGGGACAATTCACACCACAGTTCTTCCATCCTATCCACATTATATAGAAGCAACCTACTCAGCCTCAGGTCTCCCCAAGCCTCCGGCTTGTTGAACTATCATTGAACATAAAAGGTAGAAACTACCTAAAAATAAATTTACTCACATTCTTGCCAAGACACCGGAAATCGCATCTGTATCTGTCCCTATTTTTCATCCATTCTCTGTTTACAGAGGGGGAAAGAGGCATTTCTTACTTTTGGTGAGTTTGAACCCTCCACTTGGTCACTGGGTCCCAAAGAGCAATGAAGAGATCAGCCCATTTCTAGCTTGTCGACTCACCCCTTCCTTCTTCTTCTTCAGATCTCCCCTCACCATCTAAACAAGCTCAAAACTGTAATTTGTTTTTACCTTGTATTAAAATATAATCTATCACAAAATTCATCCTTTCAGACAATTGTTACAGTGATTGTGAGCATATTCAGAAAGTAATTATAAGTGATTAGTAATGAGGCATGCAGTTTCACCATGGTCTAACTTTAGAGCATTTTTATCTCCCTCCGAAAGATCCTAAATCCATTCCCTATTGATCCTGCCTCATTTCCTCCTCTGCCCTATTCCCTGGCAACCCTGCTTCCCAGGTCTATGCACTGGACATTTCAGGGCATTTTATGCAAATAGAATCATGGAATATATGCCCTTTGGTGTCTCACTTTTTCAATTAGAACAATGGTCTTGAGGTTTACCCATGTTGTAGAACCTGTCAGTCATTCATCCTTTATTATAGCTGAAGGAGTTCTGCAGTACTGTGTGCCACCATTAGTTTATTCAGCAGTATGGGTGTGTGGGCTCTCTGTCTCTCTGCATATATGTGTGTGTGTGTGTGTGTGTGTGTGTGTGAGAGAGAGAGAGAGAGAGAGAGAGAGAGAGAGAGAGAGAGAGAGATTAAATAATTGACTTATACGATAATGAGGCTGACAAGTCACACCATCTTAAAAATGAAGCAGCAAACTGGTGATTCAGGAGGGTCAGGTGGTTAACGCCAGAGGCCAGCAACCTGGAGACCCAAATGCGTGTTTCCAACAGAAAGAAACCTGAGGTTCCACTTAGAAAGGCATCAATCTGGAATTCTCCTTATTCAATAGAATCATTCTTTTTTTTTCTATTCATGTTCTTACTCATTGCAACACACACACACACACACACACACACACACACACACACACACACCATGAAAGACAATCTGCTTTGCTGAATCTGCCAATTTAAATGTGGATCTCATCTAAAAGCACCTTACTAGAAACACTCAGAATATCACTTTACTTAGTTTGTGTGACATTAAGTAGTACTGGCTTATTTCCACTGTGTGTCTGTCATGGATACTCCTGCTGTGGATGGTGTTTCATGTGTGAACTATGCTTTCACATCTTTTGAGTACATATAGTTAGGAGTAGAGTCACTGGATCACTTGTTGACCCTGTTCGACCCTTTGAGGAAGTGTCAAGCTGTTCCCAAGCAGCTGCTCCAGCTTAGTTTTCCAGTAGTGATCTCAGACAGTTCCAATTATGTCCACAACCTCACCAACACTTGTTATTTCTGTCTTCTGGGTAATGGCCCTGCTGCTGATTGCAAAGCAGTATCTCATTGTGGGTTTGGTTTTAATTTCCCTGATAGCTGATGGATAAGAGCTCTTTCTACATGCTTCCTTGTCATTTTTTGAGATGTCGATTCAGATGTATTGCCAACTTTTAAATTAAGTTCCTCTTTCTTTGTTGTCTTTTAATAAATAGATCTTTATATATTCATAATTTCTTTAGAAACCAATCCTGTAGCCAAACTCCATTTTAGGAACCTCAAGAACAAGTCCTTCATCCTCAGGTCCTCGCCTGGGTTCTCTTTTTGTGAGATCTCTTCCCAGAATTCCTTTAAATTAGCTCAAAAAATACCCATGAGCTTGTTGCTGTCTTGTGTTTCCTCCATTATGACATTTAAAAATCCACTGTCATTATCTATCATGTGCCAAATTATGACATTCGTCTTATTTTCTCCGCAGGCTTGTGAGAGGCATGCTATTGTAATTCTTGTTTTATGGATTTCCAACTCCATTTTCTAGTAAATAGGGGATCTAGGATGAGAACCCAGTGAGTCTGATCTTGAGCCTGTGTCCCACCATTTCCTTTCTTATCTTTTACTAACATACTCTGTCAAGAAGATGTGGAGCAATCGCTGTTCTTAGCTTTCTGTCTCTCCCACCTACTCTATGCTGGTCAAGGAATAATTCTGATTTGTTCAGCACTAACTTTCCAGACCTATTCTAATGCTTGAGGGATCCTAGTACCTTAATAAATCATTATTGAATTAGCTAACTGATTGCTCAGATAATCAAATCGTGTCACACTCTGCTTAAAGACTCCAGGTGGCCTTCTTTGGAATTTGCAAGGGGTAGGGGTCCTATCTCATCCAAACCAGCACCTTCCTGCTTTTCTTTCCCTCACATGAATCACATGGATCACATTTTGCAATACTCACCTAGTTAGAATTGTTTAGAGCTTTTGTGTTGTTTTTCATCACCGTGACAAATACTCGGGCAGAGCAGCTTAAATGTCAAAGATTAATTCTGGTTTGTGGTTTCCAGAGTTCCAGCCCTTGGTCGGCTGTCCCCGCTCCTGTGGAATGACTGTGGGACAGATGTCATGCAGTGGGATCATGGGACAGAGGAGATTGCTCATCTCACGGCAAGTTGGCAGCCAAGAAAGAGACAGACAGGGGTCAGAGTAAGATATAACGAATACACACCCCTATTCACCCACTTCCTCCAGCCAGGCCCCTCCTTCCACAGTTCTTACCATCGTGAAACAGTATATTTAATTATGAGAAACCATCAGTGAATTAATCCACCAATTAAGTCAATGTCTTCATGATCCAGTCACTTCCTAAAAACCCTACCCTGGAACATTGCACTGGAGACCAAGCCTTAAACACTAGTCTTTGGGGAGTAGATTTTTATATCCAAACAATATTTCACTTAAGGGTCCTGCCCATGTCATAATGCAAAATGCACTGAGTTCATCCTAAGAATTCCCCAAGTCTGAGCTTCTCTGAAGTCCAAGTTCTTGGATTCCTCTGAGACCAAGACAAGCTCTTCACGGTAAGCCTCAAGAAACAAACAAACAACCTTTTACACACTCCCAACACAGAGTGGCACAGGAAATAATCTTGGACTTCACGAAGTTTGAAATATTTAATCCTATATTTGTTTTACCTAAAACTCACTTATTTGTCCCCTGGAGATAACTGTCTTTTTCCAGGAATCTTCTCTGACACACACAGAACATTCTCACCACACACGCTATGACAAAGGCAGCCTAATTTGTGCCATTTTTAGTTCACTTTTTACAGAGATATAATGCCCCAGAGTACTATATGTTTGTAATAGTTCCTTTTTTGATCATGGAATTATAGATCTGCAAAACTACCCCAGTAGAGATGAAAGAATTCCAGACAGGATCCTCCCGGATCAAGGACACACACTCTTCCCGGTGCAGTTTCTCTTAGTATATCATTGCTTTACCACGTTCATGGAACAGACAGGGCATTTCTTATGTCCAGGCTTCCATGCTAGAATCCAAAGGCAGAGTGATTAATTAGACAGATGAGGTCTCTGCTCTTGTGCTTCTATTTTCCTGGGAGAGGCTGATAATAAACCAATAAATCAATAAACAAACAAAATGCTCCAAAGAAACCAAACAATAAAGACCCGGAGAGTATTTGTGGATATTGCTGGAGAGTAAATGGTCAAGGAAGGTCTTCCTGACAAGATGGTATCTGAAATAACAACAACAACAAAATGACACTATCAACATGTTACTCCAAGGAAAAAGATCTAGTACAGGGGCAGCAATGTGGTGATATATTGTGTACCCCAATAAAGCTTGCCTGGGGATCAGAGGACAAAGCCTGCCCTATATTAAACATAGAGGTCAGGCAGTGGTAGCATGCTGGGGACACAGCCAGGTGTGGTGACACATGCCTTTAATCCCAGTACTGGGAAGGAAGGAAGATGGCAGGGCACAGAAAGGTATATAAGGCGTGAGTAAACAGGAAGTCTCTCGCAAGACTGAGGATTTCATAGAGGTAAGAACTTGTGGCTGGCTTGGTCTGCTTCTCTGATCTTTCAGCTTTCACCCCAATGTCTGTCTCTGAGTTTTCTATTTTATAAATATAAATGGTCTTATAGACCATTTAGCAATTCGTGTTACACAGTAATAAGCTTCGTGGGCTGGAGGCTAGCCTCTGATTAGACTGAGATAGCAAGGGGCAGCAGAGCATTAGCTGCAAGTAGGTGGGAACCAGAGCTTGTCAATCACTATCATGTTTGAGAATGTGGATTTAAGTACAATATAGACTGTTTAGGGGTTTTCAACAGAAAAAGCCTCTCCCATCTATATACATGCACATTTGTAGATAGAGAAATACACATACCTTTTAAAATCCAATTTTATTACTGCATAAAAAACAGATGGATGCTTACTTGGAGGATATTTCAGTACTTCTAACAAGGCAAAGGGGTTATGAGGTGACAGAGCAGGGAGATTCTGGACATATTTGGGAGGAGACATTCTGAGGACTTAGTTACAGATTGGACTTTGGAGGAGACAAGGATGACTAGAAGAGCTGGTTAGGGATGAGTCCCTGTGACTCGACCTGAGCTTCAAGGCGACTAGATTCTGTTTAGTCAGAGGTAGATTAGGGTATGAACAGATCCTGCAGTAGGGGAGTTTGGCATTGAAGGGTGAAAACTGGCTTCTTTTGTTTGTTTGTTTATTTGTTTGTTTGTTTGGTTGGTTGGTTGGTTGGTTGGTTGGTTGGTTGGTTGGTTGGTTGGTTGGTTTTTTGAGACAAGGTTTCTCTGTGTAACAGTCTTGGCTGTCCTGGAACTCTCTTTGCAGACCAGGCTGGCCTTGAATTCACTGAAATCTGCCTGCCTCTGCCTCTCAAGCACTGGGATTAAAGTTGTGCACTATAGCATGAATCTAAAGAGTCTTATTAATAAAATCAAACCTGAGCCAGGTATCGGGGTGAACACTGGAAGATCAGAGAGACAGAACAAGCCACAGCTAACCTCACCTGGCCAACTTCTCAGCTGATCTTGTTTCCTCAGACTGGAAGCTTTTGTGTCCTCATCCCAATGGCTCTCAGCTGAACTGTGCTGCTCCAAAGCCTGAATGCTTAACCAGCCAAATGCTTCTAGTTTCTGGTCTCCATGCCTTATATATCTTTCTGTTTTTGCCATCACTCCCTGGGATTAAGGGCTCACTTCTTGGGATTAAAAAACATGCCTGGCTGTTTCCAATGTGGCCTTGAACTCACAGAGATCCAGAGGGATTTCTGTCTCTGGAGTGCTAGGATTAAAGGTGTGAGTGCCACCATTTTCTAGCCTTTGTATCTAGTGGCTGTCTGTTCTCTGACCCCAGATAAATTTGTTAGGGTGCTCAATATTTTGGGGAACACAATACCATCACATTTCCCCTTTTTTGTCTAAAATTAAAAAAGCTTATAACTAATACAAGAAAAATTATATCAATAAGTATATACAATATACACAGTCAAGATTACATTAACGATGTCTAGTCCATTAACATTTGACAGATTCAGACAAAAAAACTCCATTAATATATATTAACAATGTCCAGTCCAGTAACATTTGATAAACTCAGACAAAAAATTTTCATTACTTATCTTATTTAAAACAAGTAGTTCCTTTTTAAAAATATTTTTTCTTTTCATAATAGATTCCGTAATCTACCTTTTGTCATTTTTATATCTTCCCCTTTTTTGTTTTAGTGTAGATTCAGTGATCTACCCATTTATCCTATTTTTTTTTAATCTTTTTTTCTCAGGGTAGATTCGATGATCTACTTCAGTGCGCCACCATGGCCCGGCTTTGTTTTTTTTGTTTTTTTGGTTTTTTTTGGTTTGGTTTTTTTTTTTTTGGTTTTTTTTTTTTTTTTACATAATTAGGGTTTAAACTTCTCCAGTTTTAAGAGCAGAATCTCTTATACAATATGCATGTATATAAATATAGCATTATTGTGTAAACAGCACCAGAGGAACTGCCATGTGCTATTGTTTACTCGAGCCTTGAGGAAGAACAGAAACTACTCATCGCCTGAAAACTGAGCTCCTGGCTACTCAGGAATTAATTGCTCATGAAGCAGAGTATTAATGAATGAGTATTTTCTTACTCAGATTTATTTTAAACCTCCGAGGTGCTGAAATGTTCTTGGCAAAAAAAGGTGATAAGGAGCCTGATACTATTAACAAATGAGCAAACATAGAAACTGATTTTAAAGCATTTCCTCCTACAATTTGATTCTTTAATAACAATTAATTAACATTCCCTCAATGACCATGTTAGAATTCTTCCTTCCAACTAAATTAAATGAATGACATAGAGCAAATTAATTGGAAGTGACAAAATCCACTGTAGTATTTCACTGGAGACATGAAGAGCTGATTTGATGTGTCTGAACACACAGCTTCAACATGAACCTCTTTGTTTTCCCAGTGGACAGTGACCTACTCTGCAACATCTGGTTCATAGAACAGGTTCAGAAACAGAAACACGTCCTTATAGAAGAATTAAGCAGCTAAAACTTAGAGGTGGGAATGGTACCTGAGAGTGAAATTCAATCAAACTGGTGCAAGGCCACGGTACTCTGAGATGAAGGATCCTTAACTGGCATCTATATGTGGGAGTTGATAAGCAAGGTTTAGTATTTTTTCAGGGATCTTGGTATTTATTTGTTTATTTGTTTAGATGAGATCTTGTGTATCCCAAGGTGGCCTCAAATTCGCTATGTAACCAAGGACAGCCTAGAACTCCTGGGACTGGGAGTGTACCACCAGGCTGGTTTATGTAAATGCTAGGCACAAAAGTCCTGCCTTCCTGCATAATAGGCAACTTGGCTCTAGCTGTGGCCAACTTTTATATTTATCTTGCTTGAAATGCTGGTTGAAAACCTGGGCGCCGGAAGAAATCAATGAAATAAAGTATAGTGAGATCAGGGTACGAAGACTGCGGTGTAAAATGAGAAAAAAACATCTGAAGATATCACGATAATTGTGAGTCTGGATCTTTGACCACGTGTCTCCATACGCTCTGCCAAAGGGCATTGAGGCCTTCAGAGGTGCCGTGAAAGGAACTAGCTCCTTGCAAATTCCGTGTATTACTCAGGCTTCTTTACCCAAGCACTATGACTGATGTACTCACCTGCCCATGTCTGACAGGATGATATTTTAAGAACAATAATTCAGTTTATATGGATATACTGATGAAGGATACTACTCAGTCAACCTCAAATCTGGACCCTTTGTCTTGTAAGATCCAATTACTTACACTCTACATGCTGCCTCGTCATGGCGGTATCATCTCTGTGAAAAAGATAAAGAGAGCTCCAAGAATATGGGATTTTAATATTAGCTACCGAGGAAACATCTCACCACTGAGCGGGTACAATGCCCCCGAGATAGTATTTGAATAACACTCTTTTCCATTCAGCTGTGTCTCAGTATTTGCCTTCGCGATAAGAGGGGCTATACAAAGTTCCTGTGAAAGCTATTATTACCCTTTCCCTTACTGGTAGTTGTTTTCACCCATCAAGTAATTGTGAATTCCTTGTTGAGAAATTGTGGTTACAAACATAAAAAGAAAAAAAAAGACAGAGAAAAAGGCTTTACAGCAGCAATGTGCCTGGAGCTGTGTGTTTGTTTGCTCTGGCAGCCTAAAATCTAAATATTTATACGCTTTACTTTATGAAGCAATTATACAGAGGGGATACAGTGTATGTGATGTGTTCGGATGGATAGATGCAGGTGCAGAGTACATAGAACAACACCTAATAAACCCAACGATAAACAGAGTCTCCCCCATAGATTCGAGCAGGCATTTCCTGTATATTCCAACATACGTAATATTTATATATGTTATTTCCAACCAGGGACTCTGGGAATTTAAGGAATTTAGAGCTTTGAAGTCCATTTATACTGAATTCTAGCAAAATACAAAAACAGGCTCATCACGACACAACATTTAAGGAGGCACAGTGGTGAATCTTTAAAACCACCTTAAATCGAAGCTTCAATCCACTGTGACTACAACATGCTTCAGGTGACTGTTTTGGTTTCCTTATGTAGTTGACAGAACACTGCTACCGTTTGTCAGTTTCAGGTTCATGAGTGTAACCTCTAGGACCCATTAGATAAATATGCCTTGATTTCCCAACGGCTGAGTGGGGACCATAAAAACCCACCTTAGAACATAACATTGCAAAACAAAGCACTAAACAAATGCTCTTGCAGAAATGAAATCTAAAAGAGCAAACAAACCATTCCCTTTAGGACACAGTTGTCGACTCTTTAATAGGAATCGAATCACTTGAGACTTCCTGTCCCTGAGGCAGCATGATCACCAAAGGAGTAATGTCAGAGTTAATCCAGGAGCACTTACTTTTTCAACTAAATTTGAAAATCAGCTTCCACAAAACTCAAGCTCAAGGAGGAAAAACTAGCAAGAATAAGCTCATGAAATCCCTTGAGAAACAACAGGTTGTGATTGTTTTTATTTTAATACATTTTAATTGAATAGAATTACATTGATTTCCCCCTTTCTTTTCCTTCCTCCATTCCCTCTCATGGCCCCCATTTTCAAATTAAGACTCTTTCTCTTTAATTTGGTGTTACACACACTTACATATATGTGTGTATGTATATGCACAACTATATAATTACAACCTGCTGAATCCATTTCTGTTATTTGTATGTTCATGGTACAGGGCTGACCACTTCATATTGGACAACCAATAAGGGGGCTGAGCCCTGGGAAAGACTAACTCTCCCTGTCTCAGGAGTCATTTGGTGCCTATAATTCTTTGTCTAGGAGTGGGACTCATACATTCCCCCCTTCGACATTCACACATCTACTGATGTTGCCATTGTTCTGATCTTATTTACACAGACATTTCTATGGGAGACTTTCACAGAGTTCCTGGTATTCTGGCTCCTGATCTTTCTGCACCCTCTTCTGAGATGTTCCCTGAGCCATAGATGCTAATAAAAAGACATATAGACAGACAAATACACACACACACACACACACACACATACACGCACACACAAGCACACATGCGCGCACGTGCGCGCACACACACACACAAGCACACACAAGCACGCACAAGCACATGTGTGTATCTTAAAGGAAGTTATACCATTTGAGCAGACAATGCTCCCCATAAGACCCAAGACTAACAAAACCCCCAGTACCAGGCACGAGAGATCTTTCAGATGGCTGGTCAGAGTAGTGCAAGGGACTCCCCAAACAATGTAGACTACTGATGTAGCCCTTGGTTGCCTCTCAGAGGCTGAAGGTGGGACTCAGATCAGGATCTGACATGAAAGCCTCTTTCCTACTGTCTAGCTTCCATGATGCAGGAAAATATTATGCAGGCTGCCAAGGGAGGGAAGCAATTAATAGTCCTACCCAGCTGCGACACCCATGAACTACAACAGGGACCAGTACGGCAAGATATCCATGAAGGTGCAATATATGACACACACATATACTGGTAACCAGCTGGTCTAATCAGACACAGGCCCAGCTCAACAAGTGGGAAACCATGCCGAGTCCTGTAAGCCTAGCCAGCTTTCCAGGGCTAGTGAGGTCATGGACCTTAGGAAAAAAATCTACTATCACGGCTTTGCTAGAGCAGTATAATTCCTTACTATAGTCTCCATCTTATCCTGACACCGCAGATAAGTGTAGTTACCATCCTCATCAAAGAAGCTTCTATACACAGCAAATGGAGACCATCACAGAACAACTAGATACAATGTATATTTAAACTGATTCTATTTACAGCAAATGGAGACCATCACAGAACAACTAGATACAATGTATATTTAAACTGATCATATGGGTCCCAGTCCCAGTGGATACATCTGCATCAAACCAGTTTTGACAAGACATTACAAGAGCAAAATAAAAAAATAAAAAAAAGACAGGAAGGATCTTGTGAAAATACATTGAAATATGAAGGAATATACCATGATACAAAGGCCTCTCCCTATAACAAAAGGAAGCACAAAAGAAATGGAAAGTCAAAATTCTAATTTAAGAAAATATTAGATAGTATCTTGCTTATAGTCAATAAAACATAAAACCTCTTTTTTATGAATAAATTCTACTTCAAATTATGCAACCTCTGGAAAACTGCTTACGTTGCCGATAGAACACAATGGATTCCAAAAGTGGCTAACAGTGACATTTCTGAACAACAGATTTCAAAAGTGGCTAACAGTGACATTTCTGGTTTCGAATGCTGTTCCAGAACCTTACCATTCTGCATCAGGATTGAAAGAAGTGAAGTCCATCTTGTGGCTGTTTCAGTGGATATACCGTGGTGGAAAAGGTATCATGTGACTAGAGGATTGTTAGGTCTCCTGGAATCCACTACCAGCCATGGGTGCGATACCAGTCTCTAGGTGGTTTCAGTCTCTAACCTTCCAACGATCCCACCTGATGTCAGAATAGTCAGTTGAAAACCCCGTTGAGTTTCTAACTACATTGGAGTTCTACATCATACTTGTGAATAAAACAGATGGGCTTGGGTTTGGGGATGTTTGCTACTCAATAATGCTGAGCCCAAATGCTCTTTCGGCCTTAGCTCCCTCTTCTAAAATGAGTGTGAGTGTTTTGAGAAATAATAGATTTCGCATTTGGTACAGCGTTGGGTATGGAGGAGACACAAAACACATCAAGTGTTAAAAATGCTACCAGGAATACTTCAAAGGTAAAAGGCACTGAGCAGGGTGTAAAAGAAACGCTGTGAAATGAAAAAGCGCCCAAACATTTAAAATCAAAATCTACGACATATACAATTGAATTTCTATCTCAAGTAAGAGTATAAGAAAATCTCCGAAGGTTTAGAGGAAGATGAAAAAAGTCACGTGAGTGGAGAAAAGAGAAGGGGAAAGTTCATGGTGTTGATGACACTGTGAACCGCTGTTCCCAAGAACAGGGCAGCCACACGAGTCTCTACATACAAACAGATGCAAAAAATAAAACCATAATACAAAAAAAGAAAGCTTATACAGACTTTAAAAGCCTAACTCTCCACATACACTGGTGCCAAGATCAAAAAACAAACAAACAAACAAAAAAACCAAACCAAAACAAAACCCTGAACTATACCAAGGCGAGATCTCCAACATCAAAGGGAACGTGTAGATGGGTAGGCAGGAGAGATGATTACCTATGAATGAAAATGTCTTGTCAACATACAGCATTACTATGCATTTACAGAACTTTCTTGAGATATAATTCCATGTAATAAACTACACATATTTAAAGTATACAATTTAAGCTTTAATGTAAGTGTGACATATAAAATTATCCCCAAACCAAGGTTAGAAACACCGTGATCAGCCCTCAGCATGTCCTGGGGCTGGGCTCACTCCCTCTGCTCGTCACCGTCCCCAGGCATCCACTGACTGATTGGTTTTCTGTCATCTTCCCTACTTGGCATTTCTAAAAATGTGCAAGACCTGCAGTGTGTAATTTGACTCTGCTTCCTTTATTCTTCATTACTTTTAGATTTGGTATTCTTTGTCCTTCAAGGGATTTTACTCTATTTTGTTGACGTTATAGAATTTATTGGCACTGAGTCTGCATAATGCAGCCTTATTATCCTTCTAATATTAGTATAATCTAAATTGATGTCTCTTTCTCACTCAACATTGGTAATTTGCGCCTTCTCTTTTTTCCTTGTCTCTGTTCGATTAGAAGCTTATAATTCTACTGAGTTTTTCCAGAGAACTAACGTCGGGTCTCACTGGTTTGGCCCACTCAATGTCAACTCTTGTTTCTCCACTTTCAGGTCTGATCTTTCCTTTTCCACAAAGTTCAATCTCCAGTTGTTCTAGTTTCTGAAAACTAGAAGCCATTTATGAACATAATTAACTTTAACTTACCCTCAAAATATTATTTTATTCTGATTCTCCTTTAATTAATGAGATATTTATAAATAACTTACGTAATTTGTTTCTTCTTTCTTTTCCTAACTGACATCAGGAGTGTAAAAGGGCGCAGCTGCAGGCTGGGGAACGGTGGAGAGGAAATAGCAGCTTGCAGCCCATTACTGGGGAAATGGGCAAAATGGAGGCTCTCATGGTGGGGGAGTGGGGGGGCACGATGGAGATAAATACAGAAGAAGGAGAGTAAAATGACAGTTAGGATGTCTGGAAAAGTCATAAGGAATCATACTATTTACCATCTGCCTAAAAATATCTACAATACATGTAATTTGACATAAACATATACATCAATAGTTTAAATGAAATTTTCCCACCTGGCCCGGCAAATCTCTCTCTAAGAGCCAAAGACCATCTAACAAAAACCCTAACACCAGGCATGAGAAAAAACCTTGTCACTTGTTGGTCAAGGTTGTCCAAGGGATTCCCCAAAATACTACAGGCTGTTTCTATTGACCTTGGTTGGCCCCAGAGGTGGAAGGTAAGTCCCTATTTCTGAAAATACCAGGCACTTCAGACCTGATACCCCTGGGCTTGGATAGACATGAAAGCCTTCTTCCTCCCTGAGGACTAGCTTTCATGGACTAGAAGGAGCCATGTAAGCTTCCAAAGAAAGGAATAAACCATTAGTCCTAGCCAGCTATGATGCCTATGAACCACAAGAA
>CABHPH010000672.1:0-17774 GCA_902168325.1 Peromyscus nudipes
GGCAAGATTATTGGGCCAACGTCCTATGGCTAGACAGGTCACAGCCTTATAGTGGTATTCTATTTGTACTGAAATGTGATTTTATTTGTATGTTAATAAATAAAGTTGCCTAGGGGTCAGAGCTATTAGCAAGCCATAGCGAAAGCCAGGGCGGTGGTGGTCCACGCCTTTAATCCCAGCACTTGGTAAGCAGAACTAGGTAGATCTCTGTGTGTTCAAGGATACAGCCAGCATTGGAGACACACGCCCTTAATCTCAATACCAACCATAGAAGACTTAGGAGGTCTGTACAGAGAGGCAGCGACGAGGCAGTCACGTAGTTGGGTTTACAACCAATGAGAAGGCAGAACGGAACTCTTATTTAATGTCGAACGCACAGGTAGTAGTTCCTTTTCGGAGAGGTCTCTTGGCGGGAGAGGCTAGCTGGCGGAAAGTGGTAAGATTCTTAGCTCTGACCTCTTGGGCTTTCATTCTTACATTGGCTCTGTGTTTCTTATTTAATAAGGCGGTTGGTTACATCTACAGGTATATTTTTTTTTTGTTAGGATGGAATGTTCTGTAGATATTGATTAAGTTCATTTGAGTCATGACATCAGTTAAGTCCTTTATTTCTCTGTTAAGTTTCGGTTTGGGAGATCTGTCCAGTGGTGAAAGTGGGGTGTTGAAGTCTCCCACTATTAATGTGTGGGGTTTTATATGTGGTTTAAGCTTTAGTAATGTTTCTTTTACTTTTCTTTTTATGTGGGTGCCCTTGTGTTTAGGGCATAAATGTTCAGAATTGAAACTTCATCTTTGTGGATCTTTGCTGTGATGAGTATGTAATGCCCTTCTTGATCTCTTTTGATTGATTTTAGTTTGAAGTCTATTTTGCTGGATATCAGGATGGCTACACCCGCCTGTTTCTTAAGACTGTTTGATTGGAAAGTCTTTTCCCAGCCTTTTATTCTTAGGTAGTGTCTATCTTTGAATTTGATGTGTGTTTCTTGTATGCAGCAGAAAGATGGGTCCTGCTGTCTTATCCATTCTGTAAGCCTGTGTCTTTTTATAGGTGAATTAAGTCCATTGATATTAAGGGATATTAATGACCAGTGATTGTTCATTCCTGTTATTTTTTGGTAGTAGTGTGTGTGTACTTCTCTTCTTTGGGGTTTACTGCTGTGGCATTATCTGTTGCCTGTGTTTTCGAGGGTGTATCTGACTTCCTTAGGTTGGAATTTTCCTTCTAGTGCTTTCTGTAGGGCTGGGTTTGTGGATAAGTATTGTTTAAATCTGACTTTGTCTTGGAATGTCTTGTTCACTCTGTCTATGATGATTGAAAGTTTTGCTAGGTATATTATTCTAGGCTGGCATCCATGGTCTCTTAATGTCTGCATTACATCTGTCCAGGTCCTCTGGCTTTCAAAGTCTCCATTGAGAAATCGGGTGTTATTCTGATGAGTTTGCCTTTATAAGTCACTTGGCCTTTTTCCTTTGCTGTTCTTATTATTCTTTCTTTATTCTGTACGTTTAGTTGTTTAATTATTATGTGGCAAGGGGACCTTTTTTCAGGGGTCTAGTCTACATTTACTTCTACTTTTGCTATAATGAAACATCATAACCAAAAAAGTTGGGAGGAAAGAATTTAAATAAAGCATTCACTTCTATAGCATGATTTATCATCAAATGAAGATAGGACAAGAGACAAAACTAAAACAAGGTAAGAACATGAAGGTAGAAGCTGATTTAGAGGCCATGGTAGGGTGCTGCTTGTTGGCTTGCTCTTCATGGCTTACTGCTCCTGCCTAGTTATAGAACCCAGGATCAACATCCCAGGAATGGCACAAACAACAATGAGGTAGACCTTCCCCCATCAATCACTATATAAGATAATGTTTTCCAGGTATGCCTTCAGCCTGATATTATAGAGACAGCTTCAAGTTGACAAAAAATTATCTAGCCAGTCAGGCTTGCTCCTTTCCCAAAAAAATGCTCTATGGGATACAATTCACTCTACAAGAACAAGGTCTTAATTCCAAGCCCAGAAACTATGTAAAGAATCCAGAAATAATGGTACACTTATAATCACAGAGCTATGGAAACAGAGACAGTCTAATTCCTAGGGCTCACTCACCAGACAACCTAACTAATTGGAATGTTCCTTACAAATGAGAGAAAATGGCTCAAGAAAACTAGAAGGATGACTCCTGAGAAACAACACTGAATGTTGACCTCTTCTCTTCATGAACACAAGCACACAGTGAATATGCACAGCTGTACATGTTTGTGCTTATGTGCAGGCATACACACACACACACACACACACACACACCTCTTGGATTCCTTTCATAGATTTGATTTACTAATGTGTTTCAGATGGCTGAGTCCATGCCTGGCATATACAAGGTGCTGGGTTATGTGCCAATGCTTCAAGAACAAGGCACAATGCCAAATGACTGAATCTTGGCGCTTTGTATATGGATGCAGGATATTCAATTAAGGGCATAGCTAACTAAAACACTCAAGGAGAACCTGAGTTTTTGAGACATACTCTTCCTCTTGCTCTGTGTGTGTTTGTGTGTGTGTGTGTGTGTGTGTGTGTGTGTGTATGTACATGTACACACATACATAAATATTTAATATATGTTGAATACATGCTCATATATACTATATTTTAGAGATTTATATGTCCCTAGATTTTTTTAAATTTACACTTTAACATTGGAAATCATTTATTTAAATTTATTTAAATGCTTATAGTAACAGCAATGAGCTGGTTTAGTGTGAGCTCAAGAGATGTACTGTCCAAGAGCTAAAAATATGAGAATGGTTTTCACCATGCTTATGGAAACTTAGCTTAGGAAACAAAATGAAAACCTAAATTAGCAATTGTTATAGAAAGAATTTTGCCAAACCATGAACTAAACATGTAACAATGAAAAGTACTGAGTAACCATCCCTCAGCATTTGTTTATCCCCAAGAAAAGTATTAGGAATTCCTCTGCTTGTGCATCATTGGCAGAGTTGTGAGAGGATAAAACTATAAGCAAGTACTTGTTTTTAAGAGTGAATTTGACATAAATCTGTATCCATCACTATACTCTGTCCTGAGTAAGGTTTTGTTGTTTTGTGTTTCAAAAAGTGGATCCAAAGAATCAAAAAACAATTGAACCAGAATTAGTTTTCCTCATTAGTACTCATAAATAAAGGGACTGATCAGGAGTAAAAATCATTGTTTGGAGAGAAAAAGACATCAAGAATCAAACCCTGTTAGGAGGAAGAAAGGTGATGGACCACAGAAATGGAGAGGGGAGCCCCATTAAATCCCTGTGCTTCTGTTACCCATGTAGTCATATGTAATACATAAGCATGTTTCAGATGATTGTTTACACCCTAATCATATTTCCTCATGAAATCTTCCTTCCAAATACTGATATAAACTTATGCCACATTCATTTTGAGGGAAAAATGTACTCTTTTACTTTGAACTGGCATGAAATATTAAGAAAAGAACAAATGGATTTTCAGTGTTGTTTCCATATTACATGGTTAATTGGCATTTCATCTTTATTGACATAACAAAAGAAATTCATTTTTTTCTGAAAAATACATTTATTTCAGAAACCACATGGCTGGCTGAGATTAATAAGACTCAACTAAGAGGTTGATATGTAATATGTGGCTCGACTTTTTGGTTTTTGGTTCTCTGGCTACCTTGTACTATAGGAACTGGGGAAATCGCGTCCCTCCATTTTCATATGTTGCTAGTATGAGGTTGCTTAAGTGTTCTCATTCTTGATACTTGAATAAAAATATCTTCCCCAATCAATTCCTGTGCCAAATCAGTACAAAAGAGTATCTCACCTGTAAGTAGAGGAGCATACACAATTGATTTAATCAAATTACATATCTCAATAAATTAAAGATGGTACTCACACTATGTAGCTGCTACTGATAATCCTACACTGAATACTGACATCCTATCACACAAAAACATCTACAACTGAGGTTCTGTGAGGTCTTTTCTATATGCCTGTCTTGAGCCCTGGTTATTTCCAGGAGTCACTGAAATCTATAAAATGATTTTAACTATGCTTAGTGTAGAGTGAATGACAAATAACTAGATACATAAATTCCCTTTCCAAGGTTCTAAAATTACTACAACATAAGGAGGCACAAATTTCAAATCTTATTAATACATTTGAAAATAATGGGTTGCCAGCTAAGAGCTGATACTTAAAATAAAATGAACACATCATTTCTGACCCTTTTAAGATTTTTTTGCGAGTAACAGATATGACTTATTCTGTACAAAGGAAAACCCAGAATGTTTTTTATTAAAATCAATTTGGCTTCTTTATTGATATGGTGATGCTAAGCGTCTTGAAGACATTGCCTGACAAACCTCCAGTGACTGGATGGTTTGGACTGACCCTTCACTGCCCATGGTGGAATTTGCCACACAACTCTCGCCTGTGTCTTTTACATGTTTAATGTTTGAATTCCTTGTTGTTAAGGTTTAATGTTTGAATTACTTGTTGGTAAGTTTTAGTGTTTGAATTCCTTGTTGTTAAGGGCCCTACACTGAAGGCTAGAACTGGGATAATGTAACAATTCTTATAGAAGCTGATGTTAATAAGAATAAAACTTATGGCAGTTTCCTAGGATAATCTGCTATGCAAAAAAAAATGAGTCTTCTACAGAACCTTTTACTTAAGTAGTATTAGTAAGCATGAGACATAGGATGTGGAAAAAATCATTAAAGAAGAAAAACTTAGGGAAATTTCAGAAGCTGCCAAACTATAACTGAATCATTAGATTTTCATGTTCTGCCTCAGAAACACGGAACTAGCATGGACAGGAAAAGCTTTGAAGCCTGAAGGCAAAGTAAGCAGTTTTAAGAATCTTATGTTCTTCTACTTTTTTCAGGGTTGTAATAAAGATGGGGACTATATTAAACAAGAGTTTATGACAAAGACTCAAAGAGAAACATTCTGGCTTAGTGAACTGCTTGGCTTCCTGAGAGACTTGTTGGATCAGGACTTTGCTGATACTGTAGAAAGAATAAAGGGCAGAGCACAGCACTTCAAAAGTCAAAAGAAAGTATGGTGGTCTCATGTCAGAGATGAAAGAAAATAGAAAAAGGAAAAGAAAGAAATAAACAAGGAACTGAGGGATTAGGTTTCCAAAGAAAGGTCAGATATTCATTATAGTAGATTGATAGAAAATTACAGGAGAAGTTTAATGTAACAGGTAGTAGGAAATAACTTCTGTTAACTTAGTCAAACTTTAATAGAGACAATCTGTCTAGTATTCTGTAACTGCAAGGCTTTACAACATTGATTTTAAGGAAATAGTCATTGAGTTTAAAAAGAAATGATTTTAAGTCAAGATCATGATGGAGAAACTCCTAGAGACAGCTGACCCAAGCTAGTTGGAGCTCACTGACTCTCGAATGACACCTGGGAAATCTGCATGGGACTGAACTAGGTCCTCTGAATGTGTGTGACAGTTGTATGGCTTGGGCAGTTTGTGGGGCTCCTAGAAGTGGGGCCAGAATTTATCCTTAGGACATTCATTGGCTTTTTGGAGCCTATTCCCTATGGAGGCATACCTTGCTCAAACTTGATGCAGAGGGGAGGGGCTTGGCCCTGCCTCAACTTGATATGACAGACTTTGTTGACTCACCATGGGAGACCTTACTCTCTCTGAGGAATGCAGTGGGAGGTAGGGTGGGGGAAAGTGTGAGGCAAATGGAAGGAGGGTGGAAGTGTGGTTGGTATATAAAAAAGCTTTTAAATTAAAAAAATGATTTTATCATGTTTTATGAACTAAAATATAGATTTTAGTTCTCATGAAATTTGCTGTTTGTTCATTTGCTTCTTTTACTTTGATATGCTTACATAATCAAAGGAGACTTTAGGAAAAGTATGTACCATTAGAAGGTCTTGTAATCAATGATTAAAATCTATGAGGAAACTTCACATATGAATAAAACCTGTAAGAGAGGCAGATTGTCAGAGTAGGTCAAGCCATGCTGAGTTGTGCTTTTTCTCTGTCTATCTCTCATAAAACAAAACTGAAAAGTGTCCTGTGTCTGATTTCTCCATCTCCACTCTTGCATCCTCCAGCTTTAGACCCTGCCCTCATCTGGAGCTCAACTCCAGCACTGATAATGTTCTATCTCTCACTTTCCATCAGATACCATTCTTTTCCACATTTTCTTCATGGCGCTTTTCATGTCTTTATTCCTAAAAGTGTAAATCACAGGATTGAGCAAGGGAGTTAGGATAGTATAAAATATTGCCACCATTTTGTCAAAATAGAATGCAGATGGAGGCCGTGCATATATAAATATGCATGGAACAAAGAACAAAACCACAACTGCAATGTGGGATCCACAGGTGGAGAGAGCCTTCCATCGTCCTTCAGAACTATGGGCTCTCAGAGAGAACAAGATGATACCATAGGATACTAGCAAAATAGAGAAGATTATTATGCAGATTGAACCACTGTTGGCAACCACCAAAAAGCCAAAGATATGTGTGTCAGTGCAGGCAAGTTCTAGTAATGGGAACAAGTCACACATGAAATGATCAATGACATTGGGTCCACAAAAGGGTAATTGCAAAGTGAAGATAATTTGTATGATAGAATGCAAGAATCCCCCTGTCCATGCTATCCCCATCAGTGTCACACAGAGCTTCCAGTTCATGATGGAAGAGTAGTGCAAGGGCTTACAAATGGCTACATAACGGTCATAGGCCATGGCTGTCAAGACAATCACTTCTACTGCTGCAAGAAAGTGTTCAGCAAATAGCTGCGTCATGCATCCTTCAAAGGAGATGGTTTTCTTCTCATAGAGGGAGTCCACAACCATTTTTGGTGTGATGACAGAAGAGAAGCATGCATCCAGTAGTGACAAGAATGCCAAGAAGAAGTACATGGGGCAGTCTATCAGTGCTGGGCTACAGACAATGGTCACCACAATTATCATGTTGCCACCAACAGTTGCAATGTAGACAAACAAAAATACAATAAAAACTATTTTCTGGACTTTAGGGTTCTGTGAAAGTCCAAGGAATATAAACTCTGTTACAAAACTCTGATTTTGCATAATTTCACGGAGAATCTAGAAGTGAATCTGTAAATATTAGGAAAAATTGCCTCAATTAAGTGCATATTATCATCAAAATTTGGGGTAGTAGTAAATATTTTTTTTCCTGGAATTGAGAATAGAAAAACCAAGTGCATTGCCCAACACATGTACATACAATCAACACTAAGTAAATTGAACAGGTTTTATATATATTTGTGCATATAATAGACAGGCAGATAGATGATAGATGATAGATAGGTAGATAGGTAGATCGATAGATAGATAGATAGACTGATAGATAGATAGATAGGTGATAGGCATATATCTATATCTATCTATCTATCTATATATACATGTATATTAATAATAAGTAAGGAAAAGAAAATGAATCTTAAGGGAAGATTACAGTAAGAGTCTGAAAGGGAAGGAGAAAAGTAAGGGTAGATAACACAGACAAGGTATACATGTATGAATTTGTTTTTAACAAAAGAAAAAGTCATTTCCTGAACGCAGTATTCAGAGATCATGTAGAATTAAAGTGCTGGCTATTTTCATTCTGCAAAGTATTCACATGTGGTTTATCCTTGAAATGCTGACATTTATGATTCTCTAGTGGATTCCTGAAGTAGAGTATCAAAAAGCATTGTGAGATATTTACATGTTATACCCATAGAAAAAAGACTATGTATTAATCATGTCTGCTATCTACTTGGAATGAGGCAGAGATGAATATTCTGTCATGTCTGATCAGAACATTCATCCACCAACAGAAAAATGGGCAAAATATAATTTAGAATGCTATTGGAAATCCTCATCATATTTTAAATTATCTTGAACATCCTGAGGATAGTCAGAATCTCAAATTAACTAATTTTTTCTTAAAAAGCATAAAGACCTACCAGAAATGTTTGTCATTAATTATAATGTGCATGTTCAAAGTGTAGATATTTTTCTTTTAATTCATTATTTTAAACTGTGCCCAGAGTGTGATATAATACTGCTTTTTGTCATGATAAATGAGATTCCACAAGTTAAGTAACTGCTTAGAACTTAGCTAACAAGAAGTGGTGGGTTTATTGATACTATTTTTGTGATGAAAATTTTACTAGGTGTTAATTCAAACTCACAAAAGATGCTTATTTTGGTATTTTAGTACAGACTTTCTAGTTCTAAAGTGCAAAATCTCTTTGGGATAAACAGAGAAGAAAGGGAATTTATATTTTCAGACAGGAATTGCAGAGTAGTGGTGGTCTTTATACATTCTACTTCCAGGTATAAAAACTAAAATATCTTATTACTTTTTTTTTATGTGTGATTGACACATCTTGATCAAGCTAAAAAAGAAAATGATGAAGAAGAGTCAATGTTTCAATCATCCACATATAGAAATTGGCGACAGACGCATAAGTAAGGAAGAGAAATTGTAAGGTGAAGAGTCTTGAAAATTCATAATTGCCAGTTATTTAGTCAATGTTGGCCTTGTTTATGCAAACAAAGTTTTTCAAGATATATGATTTGAAATTTAGAAGACTTCCTATAGGAGAGGTATTTATAAATAGCTTACCTCCTCAACTGCAAGGTTTAAGAAAAACATAAAATGTGAACATATGAAAAAAGGACTCACATTAAATGTCCTTACCAATTCTAGTTATAAATCATCTCTAAAGTCAGTTGCCTTATTCTCAGATAGCTTTCCCATGAGATCACCAGATAAATATTCCAGCTCTTAAATTCATTTTCCACAGGCAGATACTGCTGCAACTGTATCTGAGTCCTCTCTTGTATAGACAACTGAAATACATTAGTAAAACACATTTTTATGCCCACACATTTTCATATACACATATACATACATACATATATATGTACATACATATGTTTATATATGCATTTGTTAAAATGTCTGAATAGAATAATACATATTTATTACTAAATATATATGTCTATATACATATATACATACAGAGAGAGAGAGAGAGAAGGAGAGAGAGAGAGAGGAAGAAAGATAAGCTGATTTCAAGGGATGACAGAGTCAGTGGATCCATTATTGCATGTTTATAGAACTACAGTACTCAGCAATGTACTTTTGCCTTAAAGTAACAATTCCCATGCGTACTCAACCCCAATCTTCACCAGTGCCTGTAACACAAGCTCCATCTCCACCCATGAGTTATACCTGAAGGAAGAATAGTATAAAACAAACTCTACAGGGTCATTAGATGAGATAATATTCATTTATGATAGTATGAAAACATCAATATATAAATTACCTGTGGCCAGTTCAGCTTCAGGCCAAAGATCAGAAAAAAAAACCTTATAGCAAGTAAAACGATCACAAGGCATTATTCATCTTAATGCCACAATAAAACTCATTATTATTTACAATGAACATATATACAGATACACAAACAAAAACAAAACTAAACTACAACAGCAACAACAAAACAACTTTAGACTCTGGCAAACATGCTCAGACTCTAAACTCTTACTCCTCTGTTTTTTATGTATCACATTACTTCAAGGCCTTGAAATTTGACAAGCCTCAGATTTCAGATCAGCAAATGGACATAATCATTAGAGTCATCACTAGTTTTCATGTGAGAATTACATAGATACCTATAGAGTCAGATGCTCCAGGAAAAGTGCATGTGAATGCTTAGTCCTAGCTGTTGCATATAGACACACAGAAAACACATTTTTAATTCTACTTCTTGTTTTTGTAAACAGATGTTTTCTGTTCTAGCTGCCTGTTCCCAAATACCCGGCAACTGCTTCCCAAATTACGATATAGAGGCTTATATTAATTATAAATGCTCAGCCAATAGCTGAGGCTTATTACTAACTAGTTCTTACACTTAATTTAACCCATAATTCTTATCTATATTAAGCCACGTGGCTTGGTACCTTTTCTCAGCAAGGCAATTTCATCTTGCTTCTCTGCGTTTGCCAGCAACTCTCTCCTTTGACTCTGCCCTTCCTCTTCCCAGAATTCTACCAGTCTGTCTCTTACACTCAATCTCTTTCTGTCCAGATATTGACCAATCCACTTTATTATTAACAATGAGCATAATCCACAGCAAAGCCTGATGTGTTATTTCCTTCATATTTATAAATAAATTAAAATATTTTTGTTTCATAATTACGGTGAAAGATGGCATTTTAAAATACAAACATTTTATTTCCTTAGTAATTATCAAGTTCAGTGCTATAGCCTACAGACCACCACATCTATTCCTATTTAACATAGCCTTATTTTGCAAAAGAAAGACAAATTGGGTAGGAAGCTAAAAGGAAATCAATTTTCAATATTAATCTAGAACAATGTAAATATTACCTTTCATTAATGCTTATCTTTTTTCTCCAAGAGCAAAAAAAATTAATATAAATATTCATTAGTTGTAGCCTACAAACATATATTCTCAGCAAAGTGCTTACAGCACAAGCATGAAGACCTCAGAATCCAGATATACCCGAGGCATGGTGGCCTACACCTTTAGTCTCCATGCTTGATAGGCTGATCCTTGCAGTTTGCTTACCAGCCAGGTGAGCTATAGGTGAACTCCAGGTTAAGTGAGAAATCCTATTTCAAACACATATTAAAGTGAGGATCAATTATGACAAACACCTGACATCAACCAATGCCTCTACACATAGACATACTTGCACACATATGAGAACATTTACACAAGAACACATAACTCAAACGCACACACACTCAGACACACCCACAGCCACATACAAACAGCACACATGAGAAAGAGAGAGAAGACAATAGTCATGGAATAGTTGAGGAAACAAGGGGGATCAGCAAGGGTTAGAGGGAAGTAGGAGAGGGTGATGTGAAAATTATCATGTATAATACATTGTGTATAGGTACTTATATGTATATGTAAACTACTATCACATAAATTGCTGAAAACAATGTTAAATTGAACTCTTAATTAAGTGGGAAGTATGAGTAAAAGACATAATAGTGGAAACTCAGTTAAATACAAAATATTATATTTAGTTGGGAGAAATATATTTTTATGTCATAATCATGACAAACGCATGATAGTGATATATGATGACACTATCAACTGAAGTGAAGTGGAAATCTGTGGGAATGTTATTATATTCACTCTCCTCAAAATTAGTAAAAATAAAACACTGAAGAGAAAAATGTCCTCATTTCCTATTATCAAAAAGATAGCAATAACTAATGAAATTGAAAGGAAGCACAGAGGGGTATGCAGGAGCCTTAGGAATGATGAAAGATGGGGTGAAATGATACAATTATATTATAATATCCCAAAATATATTTTTTAAAGATAGCAAAATAATGATGTGGCTTAACATCCAGGGATTATTGAACAAATTATTCCCCCCAAAATCATTGGTTCTCAAGAGGTTATGGACATAATTCTTCATAATAACATTCCAAAAGGTATAAATCCAAAGGAAGATGTGAATGCCTGTACACGGAAATTAATATAAAACTTTAATCAATCCTAAAGTGTCCTCATAAAAATCATACTTTAAGTATTATACTAATTATAAAATATGTGTTCATTCAGACTTGGTTAAGAAATCATTCAAATAATCCTTTTAGAAAATGTATTGGTAAATAATTTCAAGATCATAAAAACCTTTGTATCTTTTATATTAGTAACCCAAGTTCTAAAATTTTATTCTACAGTTAAAATGAGATGGGGAAATTCCATATCATAATATGTTGTGTCACAAATATATTGAAAAATGAAAATATCTTAAGCATTCAATAACAATGATATCTAATTAAATAAGAAATTTATTAAATTACAAATCACTCATATAAGTAAAATACCCATAGTATGAAGATGGAATAATTAAACACTAATAGTACATGTAAAGAGGTAGAAGAAAACTAATGCAGTTATTTTACACTTAATTTATATCCTAGAAGGGAGTATATAATAATAGTGGAGACTATTTATTTTCAGCATTTGTCATCTTACTGGTGACATAATACTTTGAGTATAAAATTCAGTTTTAAAATCCATAAAAATCAACTTTCCTTCTCTTAAAAAGTTGTGTGGGCAGAGGATCAGGGAAGATCTGGAACGAATTGGGAGAGGAGAAATATGATCAAAGTATATTGGATGAAAAACTCCTGAATAAAAACTGTAAATGCACAATCTATTTTTTTAAGTTCAGAAAAAGTATGTGAGGTTTGCAGATCATTGATTAGAGACATGGAAGTCAGCTTAGAACCACACAACTTATTTCATTAACATGGTAAAACTGTTACAAACTTTGTGTAAACAGCCATACCATGGACTCAAACCCTAACCATGATGCATTCTTTGATAAAGATTTCAAATACACATTCTCATATATGGAGCAACTTATTGTGTCCTTGACTCCAGAAATATTCCAAGATTTTTGTTTTCTTAAGAACCTCAATATTATGTAAAATAAATGAAAAAAATATAATTAAAAAAACCCACAATCTTGAATGTACTACAGCAGTACCTGGCCATGCTCAGGAACCCTTCACCAAAGGAAATGTGGCCACTAGCTATCTCCTGGAGTGGTGACCTCTGGAATTATGCTTCTCTGTGCCCCACTATGAGGCACTATTTCCTTCCCATTAATTTTAACAAAAAAATCTATTTGTACCAACATTTGTTATTCTCCAAATAACAGAATTTTTTTATTAATGAAGAATTGTATGTAACATTCAAGTTTATCAGAAGGATGAGTAGCACTTTCTCACATAAACACTATCTAAAATATATAGTTCAAACAGATAAATATTGATTTTACTAAGAAAAAGAACAACTGAATATCTTGTTTGAAGTGGCTTTTATGTTAAATTCCTTAAACCTACCCTATTTTGATCTAAGATTGTCACTGAAAATAAATATTTCCTACGATCGCAGGTAAGCAGACATTTTTCTGTGACTATCTGTGCCTCCTTCAGTTACTGTCAGTCTCTCTTCTCGCTGGTGCACTTTAGATTCCCCTAAATGTCACAGTTTTAGTGCTTTACTATTTATGAAATGTAGGGGAAGGTACCATTCTCTATCTCCTTTATCTCCCTCCTAACAGGTACCTGAACTTTCTATTTTTCTGCTCTTAATGATTTATATTTCTTTTGGAAGGAGAGCATGTGATGCCTAAAGCACTGACCTAGTTCAGAATATCAACCACTTCACATGTTCCTGAGCAGTCCTGGGATACAGACCTGATAATAACTACAGAACCAACACACTGAGGGAAAATTAAGTAGATGTAGTTAACGCAAAAGTTTGAATCACTCTGATATTTAATGTTCTTCCCTGTGCTGTATGTTAATATGTGATTGTAGAAAGAATACACTTTATCTCCTCTCACAATGACTATACAGTGTGGAGCATCACTTCAATCTCTGATACTGTCTGTGTCAGTATACTTTATATAGTCTCAAACCATAGTCCATACACAAAAAAGAAGCGAAATGATGAGAATATTCGTATACTAGGCCAACATGACTGTGATTGCTAAAACCAAAGTCCTATTTAGAGATAGAGTAGCAAATGTCTATTTAATCAATTTTTAGTTTTTCTGGTTGCAAGCTAAAAGTTTAATTTTGTGACAGATACAGAGGTTTTGGGTCATGTGTTCAGAAGTAAGAAAGGAAAAAAGGAAATATATAAGAAAAGAAAGAAGGAATGGAGGACTGAGGAAGGAAAGGAAGGGAAGGAGGGAGGAAAGGAGGAGAAAAGGAAGGAGGAAGGACAGAATGAAGGAAGGAATGGGAAAGAATTAAGGAAGGAGTTTTAATTCTAACAGCTCTTAGATATTTGAAATTTTCAAAATACTGTTCTCTGGGCTCCACATGTTTATTTTAGTCTTGTATATGTCCTTTGTGCTTTGCCATGCAATCCATACTAAAGATGAAGAGTCTAAACACTAGTTTCTGTAACTCTCTCAAGAACAGTTACAAAGTCAAAGGCCCATGACTACATTAATCACAGCAGCCTGCCCACACATTCAAACATTAAATCATCTTTTCATAGCTTAAAAGCATCTCCAAAAATCCAAAAAAAAAGTATCTTACGTTCCAACCATGTGAAAATCTGAGGATAGTCTTCTCCTCTCTGTGTAGAATTCCTTTTGGTGATGAACAGAACACTATATTTGGATCCTCCCCTTCCTTTTCCCCTCTAGGAGAGAGAATCGGGGCAGCCGTGGGATGCAGGTGGGGATGCTACCGTCCTGTTCTAGTGATGTCCCCAGGATCGTCTTAGATAAGAGAAGGAGCTAAACTTTCCTCCTTGATGCCCGCTGGAGTTTAAGGAAGTTTTCCTGAGAGGTCATGAACCTGTGAGATTCATCCTTAGATCCCCAGGGTTTGGAAGAGCTGGCAGCACTGGTTTCCAGACACAGTTTAGTCTGCCTTTTACCTGTGTGAGTGTTTATAATTATTTTGTATGTCACAGCCAAATTAGAGCTTAGTTTTTATTTTGTTTTAAATATTTTCCTGAGTTTGTATTTGATAATTCTTTTAAATCTCATAAAGTTCAAGAATATATCACTTTTCATAGGGATAGAATAGAGTGTCTCTGAAAAATCATATACATTCATACACATACAATAGACAGATAGATAGATGATAGATGATATTTTTGGGTGGGAGGAGGAAAGGTTTATTCAGTTCACACTTCCGCATGTTAATCCATCATTGAAGGAATCCAAGACAGGAACTCAAACAGGGCAGGAACCTGGAGGCAGAAGATGATGCAGAGGCCACAGAGGGATGCTGCTTACATGGTTTGCTCAGCCTGTTTTCTTTTCTTTTTTCTTTTTTTTCTTCTTCTTTTTTTATTTATTTTTCTATTATCAGCCTGATAGAGTACAAATTCTTATCCTAATAGTGAAATATTTCATTGAGGCTTGCCCAGTAATTGAGTAAAACAAAAACTTATTATAAGCCACAATCATCCTAGGGTCCCCCCTGCTATATAACCTCCAAGGTTCTGTGGGTTGGAGTCTGATTGTTCTTTGCTTTATATCTAGTGTCCACTTATGAGTGAGTACATACCATGTTTGTCCTTCTGGGTTTGGTTTACCTCACTCAGGATGATATTTTCTAGATCCATCCATTTGCCTGCAAACATCATGATGTCATTTTTTTTCTCTGCTGAGTAGTACTCCATTGTGTATATGTACCACATTTTCTTAATCCATTCTTCAGTTGACAGGAATCTAGGTTGTTTCCAGGTTCTGGCTATTACAAATAGTACTGCTATGAACATAGTTGAGCATGTATCTTTGTGGTATGATTGGGCATTCCTTGGGTATATGCCCAAGAGTGGTACGGCTGGGTCTTGAGGTAGATCGATTCCCAATTTTCTGAGAAACCGCCATACTGATTTCCACAGTGGTTGTACAAGTTTGCATTCCCACCAACAGTGGAGGAGTGTTCCCTTGCTCTGCATCCTCTCCAACATAGACTGTCATTAGTGTTTTTGATCATAGCCATTCTGACAGGAGTAAGGTGGTATCTCAGAGTCATTTTGATTTGCATTTCTCTGATGATTATGGATGTTGAGAATTTCTTTAAATGTCTTTCAGCCGTTTGTAATTCTTCTTTTGAGAATTCTCTGTTTAGCTCTGTAGCCCATTTTTTAACTAGATTGTTCAGTATTTTGATGTCTAGTTTCTTGAGTTCTTTATATACTTTGGAGATCAGTCCTCTGTCAGATGTAGGGTTGGTGAAGGTCTTTTCCCATTCTGTAGGCTGTCTTTTTGTCTTATTGACCATGTCTTTTGCCCTACAAAAGCTTCTCAGTTTCAATTTATTAATTGTTGTGTTCAGTGTCTGTGCTGCTGGTGTTATATTTAGGAAGTGATCTCCTGTGACAATTCGTTCAAGAGTATTTCCTACTTTCTCTTATATTAAGTTTAGTATAACTGGATTTATGTTGAGGTCTTTGATCCACTTGGACCTGAAATGATAGATGATAGATAGATAGATAGATAGATAATAGATAATAGGTAGAGAGATAGGTAGGTAGATAGATGATAGATGGATAGATAGATGATAGATAGATAGATAGATAGATAGATAGATAGATAGATAGATAGATAGATAGATAGATAGATGGTAGGTAGATAGATAGATGATAGGCAGATGAAAGATAGATAGGTTAATAGATGATAGATATGTAATATATTTTCAAAGCTACACAAAAAGAAATGGATAGTTGAGGAAAATATTGGGAGTAGCCCCCCACAACCATTGAGAAAGATGCCAGATCAAACTATTTGTGTCTTTATGCAGTTTTATGCATTGCACCTTACATAGTTTTATATCAATTTAATTATCACTGAAATAATTGTTGATTTTTAAGTGATTCATGAGAAAATTCATAAATAATAGTACCCAGAAAGACCTTTACATTATATTCTTTAAATGGAAAATTTGGTTGTGTGTCTTGACATAGAAGAATCACCTGATTTGGTCACACTATGAATAAAATTGATATTTGTCAGACTATCTCTTCCCAATCAGATGCTAAAACTTTCTGCATTCCTGAATCTCAGTTCAAACTACCTTTATTATCTTATATTTTATTTTTTGCCCCACTTTATTTAATACTCTGTTAATTGTGTCTATTGAAAAAATAACAGAGTGAAATAATATATAAACAATATTGTAAAATGAGTTAAAGCCTATAAGAATTATTTTAAGTGGGTATAAAATTTGGGGTGATATTTTAGTTCAAATAATTTTTAAAAGAAATAGAGGATGTCACAGCAAAAGAAATATAAGAAATATGGGGGATGAAATTATGGATGAAAATTAGCTTTTTCCAATGTATCTAGTATTGCTTCCTTGGGGCGCCAGCCTCCAGCATCAGCAGGGCTCGAAGGGAATCCCCAGAATCAGTGCATACTATGACTTTTTGATCTGAGGGGATTAAGGAAAAAGACACTCACACACTCTCTTGATGATTTTCTTCAGACCTTTATTCTTCTTTTGAATTATCTTTTTTATTTCCCTGGTGATTTCCTTTTCTCATTCTTGATGTTTTCCTTCTAACTCTACCTTTATTGTTGACGGTTTCCTTAGTCTATCTTTGTTCTTCCTTATTGTCGCATTCTTGATGTTTTAATTCTCCTCCTTCTAACTCTCTCATTCTTGATGTTTTCCTTCTAACTTTTTCCTTCTATCTTTGTTCTTCATTATTGTCCCATTCTTGATGTTTTCCTTCTCCTCCTTCTAACTCTCTCATTCTAGATATTTTCCTTCTAATTTATTTTAACTCTACCTTTATTCTTTCCTTTGCAGCTTATATATGCGAGCAAAATCTTTCAGACAATATAAAAATTACAATGTGGTTACATTCTGCTTTTCAAGTGAATAATTACAATGAACACAAGTTAAAAAAACAAACAAGCATGTTCTCCATATCCCTTACATGATGAAATATTTTGCATATTAAAGCTGAAAAATAAATTATCTCAAGAATCCACATACACTCATACCAAAGTAACTTGTTATAGATTAAGAGGATGTAATCAAGCAAGACATTCTTTTCTTGGCAGGCTGCATTTTGCAGTTACAAAGAAAGGACCAATCACTTTATTATTTATCTTGAAAGGTAATCTTATAAGGAATCTTAAAGGAATCATAAATTTAAACTTTTATATATCAAAAAGAATCAGTCAACTCTATTTTAAATTTCTA
>CABHPH010000673.1:5003-72697 GCA_902168325.1 Peromyscus nudipes
AGAAAGAAAGAAAGAAAGAAAGAAAGAAAGAAAGAAAGAAAGAAAGAAAGAAAGAAAGAAAGAAAGAAGGAAGGAAGGAAGGAAGGAAGGAAGGAAGGAAGGAAGGAAGGAAGGAAGGAAGAAAGAAAGAGAAACAAAAAACTTTACCACTTAGTAGCTGTGAAGCACTCAGAATGTCAATAAATACTAGCTATCAGAATCTTAATGGTTGTGACAATCTGCTTCTACAGAGATGGAAACTAAGAGTAGGCAATTCAAAGAAACATTTTGTGATAGTATTAAATGATGGTGATTCAAGTATAAAGGAGGATGGTTAGCGAGAAGTGAGCTTCAATTATTAATTTAACAAAGAAATCAGAAAGGTAGCTAGGGTTTAGGTACACAAATAAGATTAAAGGTAAAGTTCACTGAGAGATGGTTCATTGGTAAAAAATACTTGCTCTTCTGGGTTTGGTTTGCAGCACTCACATGACAGCTCAAATCCATCAGAAACTCAAATACAAGGACATCCAGCACTCTCTTCTGGCATCTGTAGACACCGAGTATTCAGTCAACTTACACACATGCAGGCAAAATACTCAAACACACAAAATTAAAAACAAAATAAAGTAATGTCCATGGGTAAGAGAAGGTACTGATGAGTGAACTTGGGACATCATAGTTTGGAGAATCTCTTTACACATGAGTAAGATATATCAAGGAAGAATTTAAATGTTGCAAAGGATGGAACATAGCTAATGAGAGATGTGGGTGGTGTCAACGGAACCTGCAGATGTGATATGATTGTCCACGTGGACAGTAGAAAGTTAGTAAACAGTGTTTAAGTTCCACCACTAAGTAGATATTCATGACAGGGCAACCCACAGATCCTGAAAAGAGAAGTGGATGAGGGAAAAGGGAGACAGACTGTCAGAGTGGGAGGGCTCCGCAGTGCAAATGTTGCTGAGTGACAAGAGATGTGAGTTTTGCTGAACCTAAGGGTACAGCATGGGTTAAATGATGAGGACAAAAGACACATTTAAAAAGACAGAGCCCTGAGATGGACATAAAAACACAAAAGAGGAAATATTGTGGATGTATTTTTTTAAACATTTTGGGCTGTGGATGAAGCAGAGAGAAGTGGCTGCAGAAACGTAAGCTGAGTTTTTCTGTTCCTCGTGTTGCTTGTTTCCAACAATGAAGAGTGTATCTAAAAGTTGACAGAAAAAGGCTAAGGGAAATGGAGCTATGGAGCAAAGGGAAAGTAATTGTGAAGATCTGGACACAGTGCAGCTTTATTATATCCAAAGCTAGATGCAGATGTAGTGCAGTAGCTTAGTGTGTTGAGAATGGAGCCCATTGAGACCTCCATTTTCCATGTCTACAATAGGTACAATAATTACTGAAACAATAGACTGCTTGAGGTACTAATTGAAATAATTTCTATTAGTGTAGAATTGGGCATATGAGGGATTTTTGAAAGTGATTAGTAAGTTTTCTTGCCAAGGTCTGTCTGTGACAAAGCTCACTGTTCTTCTAAGTTAAATTCATTTTGAAACATATCATTTGATAAAGATTTTTAAGATTTGGTTTTAAATATATTGACATAGATGTTCACAAGTTTATTAAACACAGTTTCTATAAACTCTTTTATGAACATCTTTTACCAGGAAGAATTCTTTCTTACAAATTGTTTGTCTAGTATTAGTTAAAACAATGTACTTTAACTACAACATCTAAGAGTATTTTATTCACAGAAAGTCCAATATATACATCAGATGTCCTTCCTTTTTCATGTAATGACACTAACTAGGTGAACATGTGGCTTTCAGGGTCACTATGGCAGGGAACATAGGGATGAAGAGCTCAATAGTCATTAGTCTGTCTAGTCGAGAAATACCACATATACCTTAATGATCTATCAGGCAGCTCTGGTCACATGGCTCTGACCTTACTGCAAAGCAGAATTAGGAATAAAGGGGGTTTATATATTGTGAGAACTATTTCTGCCACATCCTAAGTATGTGCTTTTAATGATTTGACACAATTCTGAACTGGTGAGAAAAAATGTCAGAAAGAGATATTGACTTAAATTTTGAATACATAAGTCTTCCTCTACTTAGTTTTAACTTTCTCTTACATTATTTTAAAATCACAGAGTTCTTTCAAGTAGTAATTATATTTATTCATCATATGACATAATTGAAATAATGGCTAAATTATTAAGTAACTTAAAAAAATCCGAAGATAACATTGCCATTTAATTTTTATCCCTACAATAGTTTGGTTAAGAAAATTAAAATTACTATGTTGGTTTATTATATATGGTATCAATACTTCATTTATATCATAAGATGATCATTGAAATATGTTTTCCATTTTGGTTCTATTTATTTCCCATGCATGAATAGTTTATTACATTTTTTTAATCTGTAATGAATTCTGCTCATAACTGTTTCAACCTTTTATCTTTTAAAATGCTACCAGCATATCTCAGTTTTATAAACAGAAAAAAAATATTATAGGGCCTAATAATACAGTGAATTTTGTTGTGTCCTGGTAAATGCAAACTATTATAAATTTAGTAGTTGATGAAGAAATAGAAAATGTCCTCATATATCTACATATTAGCTATGACAGGGTCCCAATACTCTGAATGTACAAAACTCACAGTTGGCAAGGTGACCTGCCTATCTGAGAAATGCCTCCAGATATGGAGCATGTGAACAGTCAGCCAGAGCCTTCAACCAAGAAATGAAGCATCAGCAAAAGTAGTTTTGCATGAAAATCATCACAAGGAACATTAACACAACGATTTGTTATAAAATATGTATGAATGAGGTAAATTTGCTATGAAACATGATGGTTTTATGTGTTTAAAATTAGTTTCCATATAACCAAAAAATGTTAAAAAATCACATTGTCTATGATTCTTATATTGAGTCTTAGTGTGTGTGACTTTCCTGAAGACTCTGCCGTCTCTGACAGAAGAAACACTTTATTTTTAAAGTGGAACACACTACTTGCAAATAAATTTATGTAATCATTGCCAATAAATAATTAGTTTTGTTTTTTTAAAACAAAATGATGGAAATGCTTAAGCTCAGGTGTTAGTTTTTCATCCTGGCAAGAGATGAATTGATATCAAGAATGTTGGTTCAGAAACTATTTTCTCTAAGGCTAAGACTACAGTGTCTGATATCATGTGTAGGTGTAGGGTCAGCCATTCAACAGCTAGTGTATGCTTTGCTATGTAAACTTTGATGTCCCTTGGAGGTCTCCTCTCTTTTGGGAGGAGTCAGGAGGGGTGGATCTGGTCGAGAGGGCAGGTGGTGGAGAGAACCAGGAGAAGTGGAGGGAGGGGAAACTGTGGTCAGAATGTATTGTATGAAAGAAGAATAAAATCATAAATAAAAGAAAAACTTTGTTCCAATCAATTTTAGCCATTTATCAAGTGGATGCTTCTAGCTAAAGTTTTCCTGCCTGGCCCACAGTCAGGACAAAATCTCTGTCACCCGCCAGTCCCACAGCCGCTCAGACACAACCAAGTAAACACAGAGACTTATATTGTTTACAAACTGTTTGGCCTCATGGCTCCGGCTTCTAGCTATCTAGTTCTTACATCTTAAATTAATCCATTTCTATAAATCTATTCCTTGCCACGTGGCTTGTGGCTTACTGGCATCTTCACATGCTGCTTGTCATGGCGGCGGCTGGCAGTGTCTCTCCCACTCAGCTTCCTGTTCTCTCAATTCTCCTCTCTATTAGTCCCACCTATACTTCCTGCCTGGCCACTGGCCAATCAGTGTTTTATTTATTGACCAATGAGAGCATTTGACATACAGATCATCCCACATCACTACTGGTGTGGGCTGGAGAGCAGAACTGAAAGCAAGTGGAAGAATGCATGGTTTTAAAAGAAAGGGGGGAGGTGTTCTTTGGGTAGGATTTTACTGAGTGGATGCTGGTCCTAGGCACTTAGAAAGGTTTCCACTTGTTCAAAAACTGCAGCTACCACATACTCATTTTGTATTTCCTGTGCTGCTTGAAGCTAAGACATGTAGAGAGCAGTGATTGACATTGACATCTATAACTTTAAGGATCTATGACATCAAAATGCAATACAGAAGAGTTCACCAAGGACCTGAGCTATGCCATGCTGTAATTCTGGTGCTATTGGGAATAAACTGAGTGAAAGCAGGAAACTACAGCTCAATATAGGAAAAGAGACAGATTTCTGACGTCATTGAAATGAGGGATTGGATCATGGATGTGCTGCAGCAGATCTAGATCATGAGAGCAGCCTGCAAAGATTTCCAGGACACTGGAACGGATGCCAGATTTGAGGGAGAATGAGTCTAAATGGCAAGCCAAGGATTAGCCACAGTACAAAACTATACAGTCTTTTAGAAGCCCCCTTTACCTTCCTGATTGTGTGTGTGTGTGTGTGTGTATACACGAATGTGTGTTTTCATGCCTTTGTGCAAACATGAGAAACTAGAGCATGATATACTCCCCTATTGTTTTCTGTACAACTGCCTTAAGACAGCAGCATTTCAGTCAAATTGGTTGACTAGCTACTGGCTCTAAGAATCATCCTGAGTCTCCCCCACCCCCCAACTATGGGGTTACAGGTATGTGAAACCATACCAGTCTTTTTATATGGAAGATTTCAAATCATACCCTTCCACTTTCAGAACTCAGCCATGTTCCCAGCCCCAACTTATTTTGAAAAGACAGGCTCTCTCACTGTCCTGGAAATTTCTGGCCAGCTAGACTAAGGATTCTGTGGGTCTCTCTTTCCCCAGAGGACAGATTAAAGAACATGCTACCACACCTTAAGAAGAAAATTGTGTTCTGGGGGTAAAACACAGGTCCTCATATTTGCCAGGCAAGTGCTTTACCAACTTTGCTACCTCCTCACCCCATTTTAGAAGATTTCAAATGACACCCACATATAAAGATTAAAATTACAATTTGTATTTTAAAGAAGTTGTGGTATGTTGTTCTTAAATAAAACATGAGTTACCCTAAAGGGGTAGGCATAGATCAGAATGAAAGCGATAGACAGTAACATACCAGATTGCTTGTTACCTTATAATACTTGCCTGACTGGACCCTTAGGCATCAGCTGCTATCATTGACCTCCTATCTGGGACAAATATAACAAAGAACCATTTTATTCTCATAATAAACCCCAAGCAACCATCTCTAGCATCATAAATCCAGTCATATGTATTGTTAATGGGAGCAGACCAGATTGTACCTGCAGGTGCTTAGGCTAAAAAAACAAAATTTGAACTCTCCAATTTGCTTGAATGCTATTAGACAAACTTTATACTGAAAGACAAAAATGGACCAAAAAGTAAAACCCAACAATATCATCAAAATTGATAGAATAAAGAGCAAGGGGTTTCTTCAGAATGAAATACGACCAATGACTTTGAAGTTTTGTACGTGATTAACAGGAATAAAAAGAATTTATTTCATACTTAGGTATAATTACATAATGAGTCTATACAGAGTTGAATATGTTAGAGGACAAAGTAAAGATGAAAGAATCAGTATTTAGTCTTCTACTTGTGATATGCTTTGTTATTTTCCTTTTATGTCTTATTTATTATTAAATTGATTATTTTGTGATCCATAATTGTATATAAAATTAATTTACTTGATTTTAGAACAGCATTTTAAGAATCTTACTACATTCCACATAACAATGAATCAACATTATTTTATGAATATTTAGTTTGTTTTAATCATCTGTATGTATCCAAATGTCTTCAAAAGTATTGAGTGTTAATATAGGGTAAAATATCAAAAACTAGGTCAAATGTACTTTCCCTAGACTTTGGAAATTCAAATTAGGAATGGAGAGGAAAGAACCCAGCTTGGTAAGCTGAAAATACAGACTATGCACTTGGATATATAATGTAAAGATAGTTGAATGGAAGTTTGACACTTTGAAGATACTTATTATTTAGCTTTTGCATTGTACTTATCTATCCAGTTCTGATTTCCTCTAATATCCTTAAAAATGTCACTTTAAGAAATTTCTCAAAAGGCTTGATCTACACTAAGCAAAAAAAGAATTATTTGGGTCACAGCCTAGAGTCAAAGGGAGGGATAGATAGGATGTGTGTACTCACTCAGGAGCCTAGATATGTTTGAAGTGGCTGGTGGTAAGATGTGGGAAGGGAAGAGGATTAGATAAAGACGTGAAAAATCTGAAGGGATTGAATCAGACTCGTTTAATGCTTACATGAGAGTTTTGCTCTTAGTCCTTTTGTTGTTATTTTTAGACAGCAACCCCCCCCCCCCAGCAACAGGAGATAGCACAAACACACCACAGGGCACAAGGAGAAAACAGTTTTAAAAGTGAAGACCTAGGATTTCAATGCTATTTGTCAATGTATGTTTTGTTCATTTCTTTCCTTAATTTCAGTCTACCTTCTCCACCAAGTACTATTAATAGTAAATTTTAATACTTTCTACAAATTTTGAATAATTTATAAAAGAATTGTTGTAAACTAGTTCATAAATTAACTGTTCACTAATGATACATGTACATCTATGCCTACTGCAAGATGAGTCACCATGGGTAAGTGATGGAATCAGTGTAGGTATTGTCTGCACCTGAAAAACATACAGAAAATGTAAACACACAAATACACATCTACACCCAGCACAAACACACACACACACATACACACACACACACACACACACACACACACTCACGGTCAAAAAGTAGAAGAATAATATGTCATTTGCTGCAAAATGAACGTAACCAGCGATCATCATGTTAAATGAAATAATCAAGTTAGAGAAAGACAAATACCAGATTTTTCCCTCATTTGTAGGATTCAGAATGCTTTGTCAATATATATGATTGTCATTTTCACTTGTCAGCTTGTCACAGCATAGAAACTTTGGAAAGAAAGTCTCATCAAGGGATTGTCTAGATCAAGTTATCCTAGCATCTTTGTGAGGGATTGTCTTGATTATGATAACTGACATGAGAAAGCCAAGTTCACATTGGGTGGCAATGTCCCTTAGGCAGGAGATGCTAGACAGTGTAATTACAGAGAAGATGCTGAGCATGGGCAAATATCAATGCCTTCATGTTCCCTCTGCCCTTGACTGTAACAAAGTCCTTCAGATCCCTTCTGTTTTGACTTCTGAGTAATGATGAACTGTAACCTGGAATTGTAGCCTAATAAACCATTTCTCCCTTAAAGCTGCTTTAGTCCAGTGGTTCTCAACCTGCCGGTAGTGAGCTCTATGCAGGGGGTCAAACAAAACTTTCACATGGGCCACATATCAGATATCCTGCAAATCAGACATTTACATTACAATTCCTAACAGCAGCAAAATTTCAGTTATGAAGTTGCAATGTAAGTAATTGTAGGGTTGGTAGCGGGGGCGTCCCCACAACATGAAGAACTATTTTACCCAGCAACTGGAGACAAAACTGGGAAACTATTTGCACATAAACGACATGAAAACAGAAGGGAGACTGGGAGAAGAAAGCAAGCTTGTTGAGGTAAGGGCCCTCGGCCCCCATGGTCTGCCTGTTTCCAGCCCAGTGGCCAACCACGGGGCCAGCTATTTCTAGCTCCCCTCCCCCCTCCCTGAGAAAGAATAGGTTGGACTCCTGAATGGCTCCCTGGCTTTTGTAGCCTCCGCCATAGTACCTTCCACCTCTTCCAAATGTTCTAATCACTGGAGTGGAAGTAAATCCCCTCGGACACCCTCTAGTGGGTCCTCCCACAGACACCATCTGCAGAGGAAACTTAGCTAGCACAGTCTGTAGAGTATGAGACTTTTAATCTCAGGGTTGTGGGTTTGTGCCCCACGTTCTGTTTCTTTAGCATATTCTTTAGCATTTGTTTAGATCTTTCTATAATATCCTTTGAAGTTTGATTAGTTCTTTCTATAACCAACATCTGCCCTGTAGGATTGTGTGGTATACCTGTAATATGCTCTATATTATAATAAGCAAAAAAAACTGATATAGAAATGATAGAAAAAAATTGATTATTGAATCTACTTTAATCCTAAAAACAACTGTTAATCTCAAAATACTTTACATTGGTATGGATTTTGGGTTATTGATACAAATTTAAGGTCAATTTTATTATACTTTATGTATATGTCTACTCTTATTTAAGGTATTATGTTTATGCAGCTCATTTAAAAACGTAATCTATAGTTAAGAAAAACAAATTAATAGTCATCTCTAATACTCAAACTTATAGTCATGTTATTTAGGTTTTATAGATATGCAGAGATATATTTCAGATGGATATGTAAACTTCAAATACCTCAAAGACCTTCAGAATATGACATTTAAAATTTTTTCATAACTTAGATTTTCTGGACAGTGAGACATGTCTGCTCCTAGCAGCATCAACTACTTCAAGGAGGATGATGGGCAATAAAGAAACTTGTTATAGAGTTTGCTTACAATATGGAAAAGACTAGTAATTTGGACAAGATACTTCTCTTGCCTGGACTGCTTGACAATATGTTATATAAACTGGACATGTAGGACCCATAGGAAGATGACCACTGAACTTTGTCAAAACAAAGAAGAATGGTCCTTCAGGTTCCTGCTTCACAGAAGAAACTGTTAGACATTCTTCAAGACACAGAAGAAAATGACTGACGAACTTTGCCAATAGGTGAGTCCTTCAAATTTCCTGCTTCACTGAAAAGTTTGTCAGAGACTTTAGACCCAGAGGCTGAAGATGGATGTTCCAATATTACAGAGGAACTTTGGGTGACTGTCCAGGCAGTCAGCACAGTCATTTCTAGACTTTTAGAAGTTGCTTACAATGCACTCCCTGTTTACTCAGGTAATATTATATTCTTCTGGGGTCTTTGATGGAGTTGAAGACCAGATAGTTATAATTATAGTTTTCCTTATTCATGATAAAAGGTAAATTAGATAAGAAACTTTAGAGTCACAAAATTGGATAGATGATAGAATATTTTCTTTATCTTTGCTAAATAGAATATACTAGCTACTGTAACTATAATTCTTGCTCAATTACTGTTTGTTACATGTAATTTCACTATATTAAAATGAAAATCTTCCTTTTTGATTAGACAGAAATGCTGTGGGATGGTCATTCTGTATGCTGTGAATAGGTGTTTCTACCATTGGTTAATAGAGAAGCTGCTATGGCCTATGGCAAGGCAGAATATAGCCAGGCAGGGAATCCAAATAGAGGGAGAAGGAGAAGAAGGTGGAGTCAGGAGACGCTGAGTGCTGCTGGGGGAGCAAGATGTAATGGGACACAGGTAACGCCACAAAGCCACATGGTAAAACATAGATTAATAGAAATAGGTGGAATTAAGTTGTAACAGCTGGTTAATGATAAGCCTGAGCCATAGGTCAAACAGTTTGTAATTAATATAAGCCTCTGTGTGTTTATTTGGGAATGAACGGCTGTGGGACCAGGCAAGACAGGAACTTTTGTCTACACAAACTAGCTAGAGGAAAAAAGGAAAGAAAGACCCAGGGGAGGGAATGGAATTTGTGAATATGGCTAAAGTATGTGATGCATTAAAATAAATTGTCTTTAGGAAATCCAGTTTCTTACACAAGAAATATATAACAATATAATTTATAATGAAAGCAAATTAAAAAATTTTATCACCAAACCATCTATTTCCCACTTTTCTTACAGCATTTAACTTTTATATTTAGCTTAAATTATTAAGCTACCTACATATTAATACCTTGTGATCCTTAATTTTTTATGGTTCTTCTAGGGATTTATTTCTGACATACATAAATAATACATAGTATCAAGACAACACTGTATCAAAATACAATGCTGGTACATTCTGTGCTGCTACATAGATCTTAATCACTAGATTTTGGCATGTTTTTTATTGTTTGTTAGCTACCTGCTGCTTCTCAGTAGACTCCTGGATAAACGATATGCTTAATTTCAACAGCAAGGAAAAGTGATTACCCATTTTCTTTTGTATCACTAAGAACATAAAGCGATCTTTTAAAAAGACTTTATATTATTTTTAGCATTAATCTTATATTTATGCATTTTTTTTCTGTAAGATAAAACATAATTTGGTGGGCCTAATTTTTGTATGTTTCTCTCGATAGGCACTGTCCTATTTATAGAAGAGAAAACCTAATCCAGAACCCTTTAAAATAATTCTGTTTAATAGGTACATGGTGATGATTGTCAATAGTTTGTATTGGCCATCTTCCACTTATTAATCATAAGAGGAATTACCTAGTTTTGGCTACTTGGGATTATTTCTAAAGATTAAAGAGTATCTGTGAATCATATCACATTAGTCATCTTTTGTATACAATTTAAAATCAGAATGCTACTTGGTATCAGTGACATTTAGTACTGGATTTTTATCTCCTTTGCATTTGCAATGTTTATACCTAAGTAGAATAAGAGTGCTATAATCCTTACCTTACTTTTGTCAATACTAGAATATCTATGGTTATCATTTAGGGCTCATTCATGTCTAGAATATATTTTTTCATAACTAAACCTCAAAAGGAAGCATTGATAACTATCAGTGTACTACAATTTCTTATAACTTGTTTGTGGTTTAAACATGGTAATGAGACATTTATTGTCTGATTACCAGAACAAAGAAGTTCTAGCCTTCTTGTATATTCATGGAGTCAAACTGAAAAATCCTATTTCTGAGACTTCATTCCTCACATGCATAATGAATGATGCCCCTGTCAGCAATCAATCCGAAATAGCACTGGAATAATGTGCATCACAGACAGATGTAGTGGGCAGAAAAATGAAAACCTAAATTCACTTCTTTAATGAACTTATGAGTCAACACAGACACTTGCATATTAGAATTAGGTCATTCCCGCCTGAGTATTTGCTATGTACTTTGTTTTATGTATTTACTTTTTTTCTAAAAGGAATGGAATGTAGAAGTAGTCAATAAAAGCAAAGACATCTTAAATCTCCTTATGGGATTATACTAATGCAGAATATTTACTAGGATTACTGTAGAGGAAAGATAACAAAATTTCTAAATTTTGGAATGGCTAAATAAATAGATAAATATATGTAGGAAATTAATTTTTAATTTACTAACTATGATTAGTGTTTCATTGGTCTTAGGAATTAAGATGAGAACCACTAAATGAATACCATACATTCATTATTTCTTTCCTTTAAAAATTGCTTCAAAATAAAGAATAGCCTAGAGATAGTGGGTTTAACTGAAAGATAATTCTAATATCAAATGGAAAACACTCAGTAGCATAACAACAAGTTAATTAAACATTCTCTTTCCTCTAGCGGCTATTGATTGTATTGCCCAACATTGTACAGTCGTTGGATAAAATGAACCATGTAGGGAAACTAATTCAGGACCAGATCAATTCCATTGTCATTTGGTAAAGTAACAAAGCTAGGTAAATCTGAGAGTCTGACATGTTCCAAAATACTGAGAAATTATGATAACCTCAGCTACCTGATAATAAAAGTGTTCTATACTGAAATAGACCTGTAAAGTTTCGCATACATTATTACTTTCATAAAGACTACAATTAGTTATTCTGTAAAGAAAACTTTTACTTTATTTTGGACAGTTCATCCAAAATTATTTGTTTCTGTATTTACTGTTGTTTTTGTCCTTAATTCATATGCTTTGGTGCTGAAGGTTGTGTCCAAAGCCTCACACATGAGCAATTAGATGATGCTGTATTAATGAACTAACCTAGCCCTTCCTTTGATCCTTTTGTGTTAATTATCAGTATTTTACATAGTAGTTAGACATTTGTCCATTTTGTCCAAGATAAATGATAACAGATTATTAGACATTTATATTTTTTCAAGTTGGAGTTTGAAGATAAAGTTACATCCAGATGCCTCCTTATAATGCTAACTGTTTATACTCACTTATGTACATTACTGAAATAAATCATAATTGTGTGCTATATCCATATGTATTTATAATGAGCATAAAACCATTGGGTAGATATATTCTGTGCATATTCTCAAGCTGTTGGCCAGTATCACCATAGTGAGAAGGGGCTTTGCAATCTTCAGAAAATTACCTGTTCTTCATGTATGATGGTCATGGTACTAAATTCTTCATAATTTTATTTAGTTAAACTCTCATGATGTCTGTCTCTGGTGAAGACATCAAAATGTACAGTTAAAGTTTCTCATACCCACAGATAACTCTGTGAGTGTAAACCTGATAGGACAGAAGCATAATTTGAACACCTAAAGAAAATAAATATATAGTCCAAGTGTCAGTATTTTATTGTGATATGACTTCAGTATTTCATGGTGCTTGTAAGCTTTTGTGAGTGGAATGACTCATATTGAATGCATGAGATCCATGATTGAATTTCACTAAACTTTGATATTAAGTTATTATATCATAAGAGCTTTTGTTGACCTTTATCATTTTTTTTATCTGACAGATTCAAATTATCACCCTCCAAAAAATTCAGATGAGATGCCCAGAAGAAAAGCAAGCTAATTGAAGGAGTGGATGAATTTTATGACTAGAAACTAAAAATAAAATTAAAATGAAATGTTCATTTTTAAATGACATAAAATTTTACAAAAGAGTAAATTTGAGAAAATATTATCCTTTTCTGAGATTTCTCAACATTGATAATTTTCTTTTTGAACATTATTTTACTTTAAAAAATTCTTTGCTTTCTATCCATTCCCCTCTACCAGGTGAAGAGCAAAGCTCACGTGTTTCAGGAGACTAAAGGGTCGAACTCTTTCCCTAAACATATTGATGTGTTTGTGTTTCCATTATCTGGAATTCCAATAGACACAATATTCATGATGTGAAGATTATTTCAGCAAATGAGTTTTCCAATTACCAGACTCTTCAAATTCACCCTTATACTTAATGTAGTGGAAAGCTGTTTATTGCTTCGTTATTCCAGGGTCAAAACATTTTTCCATCTCCGTACTTGGAGCATGTGTGAGCAGGTGCTATAGTTACTGGGTTGTGAATATCGAATGTATACATGTAATAAAGTCATCTTTTCTAAAATGTTTATTGGTGATTGCTTTATGAGCAGCCTAATGGTGCCGAACAAGCATTTAAGAATTCTCTTCAGTGTGAGTACTCTGAACAGGGTTGCCTAATTTAGTCTCACTGATCCAGAAGTAAAATCTAAGGATTGTATCACAGCACAATGCGCAACAATTAAGCCCATTCTAGAGAAAACAAATAGCAAATTTTCAGTGTGTCCGTGACTCAAGCTGCAAAGGTTAAAACTAGACAGTTGTCAACTAGCTGTGAGCTTTCGTCACCTATAGGACACCCAACAAATCAGGTGAATCAAGTCTGGATGGGAGCTTCACTAACATATAACTGCAGAAATGTGTTCACTAGACCACAGATGTTAGTCCCAGATTTGTAAGTACTGTGTAGCTAACTCTAGGACTTAAAGTAGCGTGTATCTCTTATGAGATAACTTGTGTGAATATGAAGAAAGATGTCCTCGTGGTCTGTGTGGGCATGCAGAATGATGTGATGAGAGACAAGAGAGAAAAGACAGCTCCAATTGGATGAATATAAATTTGAGTAATTCTAATTTTCACTTAGGGATCCAAATTACAATAAACATGATTTAGCACATAAAAACTGAATTTACATGCAGTTTTAAACATAGCATCTGGCAAGAACAATTCATTTTTACTAATAAGGTTCAATGTCTAGTGAGTTTGATGTTACTTCTAGTCCATGAGTGCAAAAATCAAGATATTCTGCTTTATATAAGTAATATATTAATTAAACAGGAACCCTAAAGAAAAAATGTGTTTTTATTGTCTTTCAAAATGTATAAATTACATTTGAAAGGATAAATCCTTAGCATGGAGTCTGCTATATCAAGCTTGCTGACTGCTCAGAGATCTATGACATAACAACAACCAGGAAATAGGGATGTAGCCTTATATATCACATTATTGATACCAGGGACTATAAAGTATATGGCTTTGGGTCCTTCAGCTAGTATGAAGTTAAGTTTCTCACGTGTAAATTGCAGATAATTAGGTTTAAATTTTTGAATTTTTGTGACGAATACATGAACTGCTATATGTAAAGTCCAGTAGCAGTGAGTGTGAAATAAATCTTAGCTACAAGAAATTTCTAGTGGGGTCCAACAATTCTAAGCATTGCTCTTTAGAAAAATTTGGAAGGGATCTTTAATATAGAACTGTATATGGGCAATGAGAGGATTAATTATGGAGACAAAGTTTAGTGATAATTACAGAAATCATAAATAGATGACAAAAATTATGAAAGGAAAAGTTCACAAGAAAACAACCTTGGTGTACTCCAGAAAGTTTGAAGCAGGACGGACTAAACTTGCAGCACCTGCTCTTGGGACACACTTGGGGCTTGCTCTGTCAGGTCTATGCGTTCTTCCCAGAGGAAGTCTTGAGCACACGGGGAACAATCTCCTCATTCCCTTTTGTAAAACTCATTATCAGTCAAAACTGAACTCGTGTTTCTTCAGAGTTCCCTCTCATCACAAACTCAGCATTCATACCCACTTTAACAGCCTGTGTAGTTTATGTGTACTACCATGTATTTTCATGCACATGAGAATTTTCTGGGGAAAAAAATGATTCAATTGGAACTATTCCTCCAAACCCTTTCATTTATAAAATCCTCTTTATAAAATACAGTACTTTGAGAGCTGCCTTTCCTTTGGGTAAATGAAGAATATCTATGAATGAGAGCATTCCCCCAAAGATTAATCTTTTCCTCTCCAGTTTGTCTTAACGTTGTATTTCTTCATGTTTTTTTTTATTTCAAATGACTATCACATCTGAAGGTGTAAAATATACTCCTTTGATTAATTTTGACAATTTTGAGTTTTTCTGCTTTTTCATATTAACTTTATTGGATATTTACACTGGGAAAAACTTAATTTTGAAACATTATTTGTAATATACTTTAACTGTATCATAAACATACTCTCTTTCTTAATAAAATGGTTGAAAAAAGTTTGCCTGATTATCTAGTAGCTTGAAGTTGACTATATTAACAAAGTACAGTGAAGTGCATATTTTGATATTTTTCATAGATTTTAGTAAATAGATCTGATATAAAATAGTAAATCATTATTTTTAATACTTTACAAATCTGGAAATACTTTTGAAAAGGCTAACAATGGTATTTATTTAATACCTGTTTATAATCCCATGAAAAAATTTTGAGTTATGTGTGGAAATACATTTTATGACATTCAAAATGTCACTATACATATTGAGTAAAAAAGAAGACAAAATTCACTATATAGTAACAGTCCAATTTCTATGAAAAATAGGAAGATAATACATTTAGAATATTTTTCATCTTTTGTGCATTATCTTATAAGATCTTATATTTCTGAATTTTAGATATACTTTTTTTATAATTTATTTTATTTTATTTTACAATATAATTCAACTTTACATATCAGTCATAGATCACCCCGTTACCCCTCCTGCCACCCCGCCCCCCTCTCCCCGGCCCACCCCCCATTTCCATCTCCTCCAGGGCAAAGACTCCCCCAAGGATTGAGATCAACCTGGTGGACTCAGCCCAGGCAGGTCTAGTCCCCTCCTCCCAATTGGCGAGAAGGAGGAGGGTTTATGTGAGCTAGAGTTGTTGGGACCAGGGATGGATGGAATACAGGGACAAGTGGCCAAACAAATAGATATACTTTTATAAATCTTAAAATAGTATTAAAAGCAGGGGGAAATCTGTCCATTTCTTATACCATATATGAACACTAACAAACTTCCTTTAATAATAGTCCCTGATGTATGTGATATATTATATCTATTAAAGATCAGCACATACGTCTTCAATTTTCTCCTTTCTCTTGAGGTGGCTCAGTCAGCAATGAACGATATCTGGTTTCCCCGACCTGTAGCGAGTTTCCCTAATTGCTATCTACTTGCAAAACTATAATCTAATATCACAACAAAGAAATAGGCACTAATCTCAAGACACAAAGAAATTTGGGTCAGCAATATGGCTTAGCATGGTAAAGCACTTACCAGCATGCTGGCATCTTTTGTATAATCCCTAGGACCATAGTAGTTGAGGGAGAGAACTAAGTACTGCAAGATGTTCTCTGATCACATGCATGCCATGAAACATGTCTGCATATGCATGCATATGCATACACACAGACACACACAAGCACACATATACACACATATGCATTCCAAACAAATAAATAAAATATAATGAAAACAATTTAAAGAGCTATGCAACATTTGTATCTTGACAAGGTAACACAGAAATACAAGTGTACAGTGTTTCTCATGAGTAAGAAATATGCACAGATATTGTCTAAAATGTAGATTCTCTATGTCTTTTCCTCAAAGATTGAAGCATTTATATAAATTGCCCTATTGTCAATAAAAACTCCAGAGTCTGATATTGGGGTAAAAACTTGATAGAACAAAAAAGCTGTGGAGGACCACCTGCAACACTTGGGGGAACAGGTCCTGCACCTCACCTGGATAGCACAACAGAGCCAACCCTGTTGACAGAGGTTTGGGTGAGCCAGCCCTGATGTTGTGAGCAAGAGAGAGCTGTCTCCATTACTCACCAGTCATGTGGCAGCATGGGTAAAGGAAAGAGGCCCTCCCTCCAGCCCCCATATATCAACTTCTGAGGCAGGTAGAAGAGCTGGTCATGAGGTCATAAGCACTGGAGAGCCGTTCCTACCTCTCATCAGCTGCAGCACTCAGGAGAGTGTCCCCTGCACTTCACCTGGACAAAACAGTAGAGTAGGCCCTGAAGGTATAGGTGTGGGAGAACTGACCCTAAAGATGTGAAAGCAGGAGAACTGGCCCACCCTTTGCATCACTGAGCAGGGGAAGAATAAGGCAGGGCAATGCTGGAGAGCTCACTCTGGTTGTAAAGACATAGGAGAGCTAGTGGGCTAACTCATCCTGCAACTACCCTGGCACAGAGCCAGGGTTATATGCTGGCCCACCCCAACATACACCCCATCTGTGATCTGCTGAATCACAGAGGGGGAAATGGGTTGGTACTGCAGACTCAGGGCTACATGATCTCCATGACAAAGGGCAGCAATGGGGATGTCCAAGAAGAGTCCAAGTGAGGGGCGAGCACCAGTGGTGTAGCAGAGACCAGGGGCCTCAAACTAGACCAGTGATTCTTTGCAATGAAAGCCTTATGTAAAAAATGTATGGATAAAGGGGTTTATTATGTGGCTCACTGCTTCACACTACAGTTTCCATGACAAGATTTTCCCTTTCTTCCTTTTTTTCTTTCCTTTTTTCTCTTAACTTTTATTTTGTTTCATTTGAGGCAGAGAAAAGGGAGATGGGTGGGATTTCGAGGTACAATGTGAAAGACACAAAGAATAAGTAAAATGAAAGGTTTTTTTTTTAAAAAAAAAAAGCAGCAGAGGAACAACCAGCTGACCCTTTCTTTACTCTTTCCAGATCAAAAGGATTGCAAAAAAATCCAAGTCCCTCCCTTCCTTTTTCCTCTCTCTCTCTATCTGTATTCCTGGCTTCTCAATGGCTAATTATAGTCAGCTGGTCACCGACTCCACCTCCTGACTCAAGGTTAACTTTATTAACAGAGCGTCAGTGCGATCAAATATCCTGCAACAGAAGATTCTTAGTAAAGCAATCTCACATGACTCTTAGTAAGTAACACTAATACCTTCCAATGACATGCTTCTTGTGGGTATCCCGTAAGAAAAAGTGGAATAAAGTTAAATCTAACCTTCAGCCTGTGATTAACCTTTTCCAATATGGTCTGCTCATAGTAAGACATGCATCATGTTGAATAAAGTCCTTTTTGATATTTTTTATGACTTTTAGCATGACAGAGCATACTAATGTGAACAGTTCTCACCTGAAAGCCCATCCCAAAGTTAGGTAATATTTAATAGCACCAGCTTCTGTGCTAGCTGCTGGTGACAATCACTCTTTGTACTGCCCATGCCAAATGCTAAAGAGAAAATAAAGCCAATTAAAATAATAGCAGGAATAACAGAGCCAAGAGTTCCTGGCTCTGTTGTATCTGAAAAGCAAAAAGTAACAGAAGCCTGAAGAAATCATCAGGAAAGATTTTTAGGGCACACTCAGGAAGGAGAGGGTTCTGATTCAGTTATGAGGCAGACAGATAAATCACTTGTATGGTTTTTAACACAAAATGAACACAATATATCCCTAGATCTTATACTTATTGAAGATGTATAGCCCATCTGGAAAAGAATAAGTTGCATTGTAAGCTATCATCTATGCCTTCTGGTAGTATTAGCTCAGCACTTCAGTTGGGACTATAGAGCTCATTTGGCTGTTCAATTAGTTATTGGTATTGATTCATTTTTCTTCCCTGAAAGATGCTCTTTGACCACTTGGTCATTGCATTTCCTGTATTTTTCTTGAAAAACAAGTTTAGAATAGATACTGAGAAAAAGCACCCCCCTTGTTTCTCTCTTTCCTCCCCCACCTCTGTCTCACTCCTCTGTGGTGGTATTGTGGTCCCCAAGATATTGTGCATCCTAATAAACTCATCTGGGGTCAGAGACAGAACAGCCACAATATTAAACATAGAGGTTAGGCAGTGGTAGCACACACCTTTAATCCTAGCATTCCAGAGGCAGAAATCCATCTGGATCGCTGTGTGTTCAAGGATACAGCCAAGCATGGTGACTCACGCCTTTAATCCCAGAAAGCAAGCCTTTAATCCTAGGAAGTGATGTCAGAAATCAGAAAGGTATACAAGGCGTGAAAACCAGGAACTAGAAGCTTTTTTGGCCTGGTTAAGCTTTTAGGCTTTTGAGCAGCAGTTCAGCTGAGACCCATTCGGATGAGGACACAGAAGCTTCCAGTCTGAGGAAACAGGATCAGCAGAGGAATTGGCAAAGTGAGGTGGCTGTGGCTTGTTCTGTTTCTCTGATCTTCCAGCATCCATCCCAATAACTGGCCTCAGGTTTGATTTTATTAATAAGACCATTTAAGATTCGTGCTACACTCCTCTTTAAATATAGCATACTTATTTCATCTAAGTCAGATCCTGACATTAAAGTTTACAGATTCAGAGTAAGTGACAGACTGTATGGAGCAAGAAGAGTCCAGGAGCTGTGAACAGCAGTGCAGCACTGAACCTCGAGCTAGATGTTTGAAGTTTGCCCCTTCCTTACTAACACAAGAGTTGGTTTGACATTTAATTCCCTAATTCTTTTTTTGTAGTAAAGGAAGCAAGGGATGCAAATGTACTCTCTTGCTCTCTTTTTGGAGGATGTACCCTCACTTTCCACTCCCAAGATCAGATGAAGTAACATAGGGGACACCACAACAAAAATGCAGAATGTCTCTGCATAGCTCTGAGCACCATTCTGCGGGTTTTGACCTCATCCTTTCTCTTGGAATCCACATTTCTGTGCCCTGGTTTTGAATGCACAAATAATCAACAATGACTAGCATTCTTGTGATTGATTTCTTTTTATAAGCTCTGAATTCAGGAACAGGAAATGTTTCCTTGAAATGCATCTCTTCCATTTGACTTGTCTGTGTCTGCCATATATTATTGTAGGTTTTCTATGGAAAATTTGGCAAGAACAAACAGCATCCTAAGTTTCTGAGGAATTATCTTCTACCCTTTCTTCTGAGAAGTCATCCAATTCGTATGATCATATTACACAGACCTGCTGGGCACCAATTTTGTCAAAATGACTGCACAATGTAATTTCTACCTCCAATAGGTTATAGAAACTTTGATTGGTTCTGCTGGAATAGAATGAAAGTAGGAAATATTTTCATTTATATCTCAGCACAATCCAATAATGACATACTTATCAATCCTATTGAACATAACATGAAACTATTCAACCAAGTCAAACTTAGATTTTAATACTGGTATTTTCAGTTGGGAGTGCTCAGCATTAGACTAGATAGAGATGGGCTAAGATGCAAAGCCACATTGCTATGAGCCTGAAAGGTTCTTGCTCTGTTAAGAGGCAGAGTGTTCAGAGCTCAGTCTATTCAGCCAGGTTCACCTTATGTCTCTGCCTCCTTTTCTACAGGGACTGTCCTCGAGTGAGGGTATATTGTACCTTATTGAAAGCAAAGCAGAAGAGCCAGAGGGTTAGTGCTTCTTGGAGTAACCTTCTCAAAAGAATGGATAGTTTGACATCCTGTAGGACATGATGGTGTGTTCTATACTGCTATCACACCTCTGAAAGAACTTGTCTCAGCTGTGTATTTTCTAATCTTCTTCATAAAGCACATCTGTAGATTTCTTTCTCTCCTTATCTACTTCATTCCCCTGCCCATGGTACCTACATTCTTTTCCAAGTATAGAACATAGATGGAATCCCTTACTTAGGGCTGCATTAGAATTATGTATCTTGGGCATCAACTCCTATTGTGAGATGGATTTCTCAGGTCCTTTTCAATTATCACCCATTCTCTTTCTCCATATGTCTTCTCTCCAGGAGACCTAACTTTGGTCATGGCAATTCCTATCTACCCAAACTACAAATACAGAAGCTGGCATTTCATCATAAGTTCTTATGCAACCACTGGAAAAATGTCTCTTGTACCACTTTCTATTAGAGACATCAATTGATGGTGCCTTCTCAGACTTCAGAAGAAAGGCAGATACAAGGGCATGAGTATGAGGAAGTTACCCAGGACCACCACTGTGATAAAGTACCATTTGTGTGAAGAGAACATCTCACCAGTCAACAGTGTCAGAAAAAAAGGTAGGAGGACAGTGTAATACTTAGCACATAATTTAACTCACTATTCCATCACTCACTGACAGGCAGATATTAAAATAGATCAAGGATATTAACTGACACTCTCTATTCTTTAAGTTTCCTTACAAGAAATCATGGAATATATTGCATGTGTCCTGAGGTTGCTAGGCACTGTATGAGACCCTAAGTGTACTGTGTACTGGTAATTGCACCTTTTTTTGTCTTCCTTTTAGCTTTTGATTGCCTTAATATCACTTGGGTCTTTGATTTATTGATAATTCTCTCTCCTCTTGTTAAAAAACGTTGTTCCAGCTACCTTTTCTGATATTCTTGCCTCAATGATCTCTGCATCATTGTTTAGTAATGAGTTTTACCTTTGTTTATATCTTCCAGCTGGTTCTAATCTCCATGAGAGAATGGGCCATTATTGTTTTTGACTCACTATCTCCTTGTAACACGAATTGTTAGATGGTCTCATTAATAAAAAACCCAGAGGCAGATATTGATGTGAATTCTAAACGATCAGAGAAGCAGAACAAGCCACAGCCAACCTCACCTATCCAACTTCTCAGCTGATCCTGTTTCCTCAAACTGGAAGCCTCTGAGTACTCATTCAAATGGCTCAGCTGAACTGCTGCTAATAGCCTACAAGCTTAAAAAGTCTCTAGTTCCTGGTCCTCATGCCTTATATACCTTTCTGCTTACTGCCATCACTTTCTGGGATTAAAAGCATGTGTCACCATGTATGACTCTTTCTAGTGTGGCCATGAACTCACAGAAATCCAGATGGATCTCTGCCTCCGGAATGCTAGGATTAAAGGCATGTGCTACCACTGCCTAACCTCTATGTTTAATATAGTGGCTGTTCTGTTCTCTGACCCCCAGATAAGTTTATTGGGATGCACAATATGTCAACCACATCTGCTGTCACCTGGCATAGCATCTGTCTCATCCCAAGATGATAAAGATTGACAAAATTAATTCATGAGTTAAGGGATAAAAAGGTAAGGCATAATGGTTGCCTCTATGTCTGCATTTTCTATTTCTTCATGTTTATTCTTTGGAAAAGCATTACATTTTAACCCTTCTCTATCACCATTTCCTACAACAACATACACACACCACTCAATAGCCAAGAGATAAAAGTAACTGAAGACCCAAAGTTAATAATCTACAAATTTTCTGTTTTGAAATGTATTTTATAATTTATGTGTATGTGTCTTGTGTGTGTGTGTGTGTGTGTGTGTGTGTGTGTGTGTGTGTGTGGTGATGGGTGGGTGCCTGTGAGGGTCAGAGACAGTGTTGGATCCCCTGAAGGAAGTTATGAGCCACCTGATTTGAGTCCTCTGCAACAGCAGCAAGTGCTCTAAACCACTGAGCCAGCTCTTGAACCACAGTCTACAAAGTTTTATATCTCTTATATTCTATTTTCTTCCTTTTCTTCTGTGAGCACCATGTCCTGAAGTCTGCACTAAACAATGTACCCCATGTATTTCAGACACAATTCAACTGTACATTTGCTCACTGAATGTATACATTTAAGTAAGTTATAGTTTCTCAGTTAACTAAGACTGACAAATGTTTTAGGATGTTTTATTTTAATTTCACAAGTTTATAATTTAACCTCTGATTGTTCCTATGGGGCATATATCCTAAATTGCATTTGGCTTAGTGATAGCATCTGTCATCTAATTTGTCAATTTAATTTCCATTTCTGAAATTTGAGGTTTAAAGATATTTGATTTCTGCAATTTGTGAAGCCCATGTCTCCACATTATTAGCTATGTGAGTGAAATAAATAGAAGTCAGTTTTAGACATTTACTTCAGAAAAATAGTTACTACCATCATATATATAGATATAGATATAGATTTATATACAGATATATAGTACATACATACATACATATATACATACATACATACATACATACACACACATATTGGTTCCTTTTATAAATTGAAAAGCCCACATGCCTCTAATATATATAGGTGTATATGTGTCTATGTGTGTGTGCTTACACATTCATATATATATATATATATATAAATCAATATATAATTTTAAAAACACAGCACAAGTTTAACTGTAACCACTCTACAAAGCATGGCTTTCCAGCACTCCATGCAATAATTCCAACTGAGGCAACAATACTTTAACTGGAGCTCGAGCAGCCAATATTTACACAGTTTTCAATGAGCAGGCTCTTCTAACAAACCTTTGCTCAATGTTTGCCATAGAATATAAATTCTTACTCAAGGAAGAATATTGCCTGTCCTGTAAATGCTGTGGCTTGCACAAAATCTTGCAAATCCAACAAAGTTTTAGCTCCTAGCAGACATAAATTTGCCATTCCAACCCCAGGATGGTATATGCTTAACCTTTTGCAAGGGACCTTACATCCTTGAGAGAAGTAAGCTCACTTGGGAGCACACCCAGAGTTCAGAGAGCAGCAGTAACTTTCTCATGTCCTCTTTGTGCAGGCTGAGGACTTAGACAAAGCTACCTGGCATCATTATGTATCTGCCAAGCAAGAATGAGACAGTATTATCAAAGGACAGCTCACGACACAGAGTAAGGGCCAATGCAATTTCATCCCTTTTAATTTGTTTTCTTTTGTTATTATCCAGGTGGGTTTGTTGTGGGACTTAGAAAAGTAAAAAATGAAAAGCATTCTGAAAACTTCTGAATTTTTAATCCACAAGGATGCATGATAATGTTAAAACAATCTCAATTTGTATGCTATTAAACCATCTGTCTGTTTATTCAGAATGCAGAAAAACACTAATTTTTTTAATCGTGCTTTAAAATCCACATGTGGCATTTTAATTAAATGAACTGAAAATACTTTACAAACCATTGGCAGACTTGGGGACAATGTTTGAAATCATGTTTGAATTTTTCTTACAAGCCATCTGCTGATTCCCTCCCCTTTTGGTATGAAGTCTCTGTTCTGATTAGCACTATTTTGGAAGACTACTATATTTTTTAGTTTAGAAAACACAGCCCATGCTTTATGACTCTGATAAAAGTACATCCTACTCCGACTCCGTCTCTCTCTCTATTTCTCTGTCCCTCTGTGGCTATCCCCATCTCTCCTTGAATGTATGCAATGTCTGAGAGTATGGTGCATGCACACATGGCTGTCAGTGTATGTGTCTATGTGTGCCTAAAGGCCAAGAGGAGTATGACAGTATGAAGCTCTATAATTCCCCCCCCCCCTCCGCTTTTTCCCTTGAGGAGGAATTTCTCACTAAATTTGGAATTTGTCTAGCAGACAGAAAGCATCATCCCTGCCTCTGCATCCCATTGAACTAGGCTGACAGATTAGGTAAATACTCACCATATAAAAATTAGACACTTTGTATTCAGGTAGATAAATTGTGTGGTTACTTCTTTGGACTTCCTAGGATTCCTTTTGATTTTCTTCTAGATTGTATTAAAGCATAATCACAAATCTCATTTTATTATGGACAGATTCTGACTTAAAAAAGGAATTGGAAAAGCACCCAGTAAGCATACACATATAAGAGAGAGGGAGCAGGAAAGAGAGACAGAGAAAAAAGAGGAAAAGATGTGAGAACTCAAATGTGATCACTATGTGTTAAATTTTAGAAATGTTCAGAGCCTTAAAATATTCAGAGTATTTCAACCACCTCTAAGCCTGACTGAGCTGGAAACACACTAAAGGCTTTCACGTATGTTCTTAGGCACAAATATTGACAGACAAATAAGTAGGTCAAATGTCTACACATGAATCCAATTGTCACGTTATCTTCTTGTTCAGGTCTTTGGATAGACACACAAATGAACACTTTTAACAAACTATTTCTCTAGATTGGATCTACTTTTATTTTCATCCATGACTCCATGCTGTTTAAAATAGAATAGGGTAAACTAAATATGACAAGGAAAGTATTCATATAACTAATTTTTTGTGATAGATAGTTTGAGAATCTTGTAAAGTATGCCAGAAGAAATATTGGACATCCAGCTAAATTTAGAGTTAACAGAAATGTTCCTTTCATGTTACATACCTCTATTAACATTCACACAATCAATAATCTATAAACTAAATGTATGTATTTTACATACTAACAATATACATTTTTATCATTTGTCTAGGTCTTGGATTCTTCAGAATTCCTGATTTTTTTCTTCATTGGTATATCTCATAGTCCTGATCCATGTTTAGCACTGTGAGTATCTTTAATATAATAGTAATAAAAAACATGTAAGCACCATCAAAGTTTATATTCCCTTAGGAAGACATTTTAATGTACTGATTTTGAAACAATAATGTAATTAGAAATAAACCATTTTCTTGGGATATCCTTGAAAACCCACAGAAACAACAAACCGGCCTCATAGGAGCTCACTGAGTCTGAACCAGCAACCAGGGAGCCTTCATGGGACTGACTTAAGCCTTCTACATAGATGTCACAGTTGTGTAGCTTGGTCTATTTGTGGGACTCCTAACAGTGGAAACAGGGTCTGTCCCTACTGCTTTGGCTGGCTTGTGGGAACTTATTCCCCATACTGGATTGCCTTGCCCAGCCTAAAGACAAGGGGAAAAACTTAGTCTTAAGGCAACTAGATATGCCATGCTTTGCTGATACCCACAGGAGGCCTGCCCCTTTCAGAACAGACACAGAGAAGGAGTGGATGGGGGAGGAGGTTCAGAGGGGAGGGAGGAGAAAATGGGAGGAGAGGAGAGAGGGGAGACTGCAGTTGGCATGTGAAATAAATAAATTAACTAAATAAAAGAGAAATAAGACATTTTGAAAAATTACTTACGACGTCAGAAAGCCTTGGTAGATTGCAACTATTTGACTAATAGTGAAAAAAGAGTCAAAGCTCTGACAAATTTAACATATGCAGTGAACTTTGGAAGAGTGTCCTCACTTTTTGAAAGTGCTTGCTTTCAGTAACTAGCAAGAGTCCAGAACACATGGAGACCCTTCCTCCCTTCCCTTCCCTCTTCCCCTCTCCATTTGTTCCATTCCTTTCTTCTTTCCACAACCTTGTTAGCTAACTTTGACTAAGTGTCTCAAAGATGACCTTCAATGCCTTGTTTTCCAGCTAGTTGAATACTTGTATAGATTTCTCTCAAGTTATACCATTGGTGGGTATTGGAGAACCTCGCATTTAAGGTTGCAGTCCACCACATCTGGAGAGCTCTCTGAGCTTGGCTCAAAATAGAGGATTCTCCCTTTCTCAGAGTGGCTTCCTCTTCTCCTTCTAATCTTATTTGAAGAGTATCTGTAAGCTCAGATGCCGGACCTTATTTGAAGGATGACTGACCCTGCACAGAACTCCCTATACATACTGTATGACTCAGCACATAAATCCTGTACTTCTCCCCTGCTCCCATGGTAATTAGGGGCTGCGTCATGACCAGTCAGCCCTTCCCTCCCATAACCCTAAGAACCCTTATATACCTTACCTCTGGAACAATAAAATGAGCTGTCTCTCTGAAGCTGACTCCTGGAAATTCTTTCCTTCATGCTCAAGACCTTCTGAATCGTGCTCCCTTTTCCCTGTGGGACCATGACCAATGACTCACAAGGAAAAGGAGACCCATAGTGGGTATGCCCAGTCAACAGTAACAGCTGTGTTGGTACATTTTCCCTCTATACTGCATCCTTAGAAGGAACTGTTGCTTCCACCAAATTCTCTTTGACCTCTGGTTCTGAAGACTATAGCTGATCTGGTAGAGGGGTTTACGTGATGAGTAACACCTCTCCCCAGCACAAAGTCACAACTTGAAGCCTTCTACTTTTCCTAGCTATTTGAAGGAGCTAGCCTAATAATAAACCTTCTTACTTCTGGAGGAAGTCCTCAGAAACTTATACTCTTGACTGACAAGTCGACTACAGTCTCCTGAAAACTTAAAGCCACACCCACCCACCTAAAGCAACCTAAGCTGAGGATGCTACAAATTGTGTGAGGTTATTATTGTTTATTTAGGTCGCTCTGTTCACAGCAACAATTTATAGAACAAACTTAACAACCAACGATTTATAGATCAACCAAACCAGGAAATCCTGCTTAGGGGAGGATTTTAAAATATTCAGATCTTCCATAAAAAACCTTTGTTTTTATCTTAGAACAATGGAGACTATGAATCACTAGAATAAGATGTTTATTATTTATACAACATCTACAGCATTAGGTAGTCGAATTTTAGGAAAAGGCCCCATACTTTGGATCAACTGAATAATGCCTTGTGGCAAACGCCATTCCACACAACAGGAAAAGAACAATAACTTTGAAGATTATAGTTTGTCACATGACCCTTTCTCTTTGTTCACAGTTGTTAATCAGTTGGAGTGTCTTCTCTGTTTGTAGTTGTTAATCAATTTGAGGGTCTCTCTCTCTCTCTCTCTCTCTCTCTCTCTCTCTCTCTCTCTCTGTATGTGTGTATGTATAAGTATGCATGTACATGTGTGTAAATTTGTGTTTGAAGCTTTGTATGCATGTGTTTGGAGGCCAGAGGACAGCTTTGGATGTCATGCCATAGGCACTGTCTACCTGACACAGTCTCGTTTTGGCCTGGAACTCCTCAACTAGACTAGGCTGCCTGGCTGGTAGCTATAGGAATATGCCTGTCTATGCCTCCCTAGTGCTAGGATTACAAGCATGCAACCATGCCTGTTTTTTTGTTTAAGTTGGTTGTGTTGTTTAATATAGGTTCTAGAAATTGAACTTGGATCCTCACATATGCAAGGCAAGTGCTCTACTGACGACTGGGTATCTCCCCAGGGTTAGCTGTGAATTCTAATGAATCTAATAACAGCCTTCAACATCTGTGCCAAAAAGTGATTTTTCTCATGCTCCTTTCCGTTTTTGTTTGTTTGTTTTTTGTTTTATTGTTTTTTGACATGGGCTGACAACTGAATCTATGGCTCCCATGCACTAAGCAGGTACTAAGTAGGTACCCTACCTGTAATCCACTGAGATTCAGTACTATGGTCAGTTTTGTACTAACTGATGGATATGCATCTCAAGGCCTAACCTTTGAATGTTTCTAAGTCTGGAAAGCTGATATTGTTCATGCAAGAGGTAGTACTCTTAATTCTTCCATGATGACTCCTAAAATACATTCACAGTCATTAAATATAAGCAACACACAGCAAACAAGCTATACAAATTTTGCTTTATATGGTACTAGATTAACATGTGATTCCTTTATTTCCATATCATGCGATGTCACAAAATGCTCTTTTGACAATGGCCACGTTCCTTTTCCTTTAATGACACTTCTATTTTACAAAGTATCACTTCCTCAGCTTAATGTTTCTATATATTTATCCCTAATACTGTCTGGGGAACACTTACTCACATTATTTTGCCCTACTAAGCTTTGTCCACTGACACTAATGGTTACATAGTATGGTAATCTATATTGGGATTGCAAATTTACTGTATCAGCCATGTTTTCCAAAGCCACATTGCATGAGATAGTACTGTTTTCTTCAAAATGTAAAACCTCACCACATTTATAATTCATCTTATTTTAAACACATAAAATATTCCTTACCTATATAAGACTACAATTTATTCAGTATGAAATGTTTAGAAACCACTATATATGATGATTTCTAGAAATATTATAGAAATATAAAATTACTGAGAGTATAATAACTTTTATCAATGTACTTTGGATATACTTAGTACTAAAAAAAGAAAAGGTTATGTGTTATACTTTCATGAAGCCAAAATGCATTTGTGTTTAAGCAATGTATCATTTGGAACAATGGAATATCTACACCAACTTTTCCTGGTGATGTAGCTCTAGTAGTGAGTCCGGCACATAGTTCTTCTGAACTACTCAGTGGCCAGCACCCCTATAATCTGGTTATACAGAAGAATTACTCTACTCACAAAATTATGGGGTAAGTAACTATTATTTTGTGAGATTAAGGAAAAAAACACTTTAAAACAGTAAGAAAAAAACCTATATCATTTCACTGATAAAAAGTCACCAAACTTGTATGTAATATTCACATAAATACTTATTAAGCTTTTAAGTCTTTCTAAGCATTACATTTGGCAGAAAACAGACAAGACATTCCAGGTGGTTTATTTTACTTGTTTTCCAAACACCTAGTGAATATTCTCAGGTTAGGATGCAGAGCTAAACACTAGGGTCAAGAACACAATATTAGTTGTCTTTGTTTCTAAAGCTTTGGAAAGATGACCAGATTAAAAGTGCGCCACACCATTAGCTCCATTCAAGGATCTGATGAGACATCCACAAGTCAGTTTAATATTTTAATATCAGAAACATAAGCTTAGAGGATTAGTAGTTGTTCCTCAACAGTAAATTTTATAGATGACTTAAATTTATGAAGCTTCACCTCCCAGTGTTAGGAACTTGTACATATATACACACACACATGTACATATATACATGTACATATGTGTGTGTGTGTGTGTTTGTGTGTGTGTGTGTGTGTGTGTGTGTGTGTGTGTATGAAAATTGAAGAGCTGGATATGGTGGGACACATCTCTAATTCCAACTCTTGGGAGGTAGAGGCAGGAAAATTGTTGTGAATTTCAGACTAGCCTAAGCTATGTAATGATTTGAAGGAAAACATGGGATATATAGTAAGAATCTTGGTGAGAGGGTGGGGTGTTAAGCCTATAGTTAGATTTCTAAAGACTCTAGGTTTTATTTTCTTACATATAATCAGTATTGGGAAAATACATGCAGTATAAAATTGGCCAGGTACTGACCAGCATACAATGGCCATAATTCCAGTGTTATCATGTAATTACTTATCTATACGTTTGATGTCATAGTACACATAGTTAATATAGGATGAATGAGTGAATATGCAGTAGTTCATAAAATGAACTGGAATGTAACTTTAGAACTCTGCTCATCACTGCCAAGATTGACAATATAGTATCTAGTATCTCATAGATCTTTTGAGTGGTGAGTGATAAAAGAAATACAAGCTGTGAGGTTCTGTATGAACATAAGCATTTCTGTGATCATTCAGAACTACCAAGTTCAGTGAAGAATTACAGTTACTGGGTATAAAATCGCAATGTAACTGATGTCATAGTAGGGTCTCTAAAATAATGTTCTTTTGAAAAGCATAGTGACCTGATTTGGAATAATTCCTAATTTGAATGTCAGCGAAGTTATTAATGGACATCAGCATGAACTGGAATAGGTTAACATAGTATGTGATAGTACGTGAACATATGGGAATTAAAAATCAAATACACAGGGAGAAAGCTCCCAAACAATTTCAGTTACTACAGAGTTTTTCTTAAGCCTGGATCACCAGTTCCTTATCTTACTCAAAATTCTAGAGAGTTAAAAGTCTCTTGGTTTTGAGTACGATTATGTATATAAAACAAAGAGTTAGAAACAAACAGCAAAAGTAAAAACAATCTTTTGATCAAAATTACAAAAGGATGAAATAGTGATAAATCTGTTTATCACAGCAGCACACAGCATCTGTGAAATACTCTGGAAAAAGAAGAGTGGCCACTTAAATAGTCTTGATAACAAAAGGTCTACATGATTTCATGTTAAACGTTCCCTTAAAGATAAATTTTCCCCTTATTTTATATTGATTTAAAATGATGGAATGGCAGGAGCCCATTTGGTTTCTCAGATGTATGTTATAGGAGCAATCTTGTCTAAAGTAAATGGAGGAAAATGAAGATGGATTTTTAACAAAAGAATGCAGATAGTGTTTGTGAACTTAGAATGAATACATTCCTGCAAAACTACCTAGTAATTGTATCAAACAGAACCACGTCTTTAGTAACTAAACATAAAAATATCTCACTTTTCCTACTAATTTTGATAAAGAGTAATTCTGTGTCTCAGTGTTTAGGACAGGATGCTTAGGAATCCAAAATAGTCTAGGCCAATGTTGTATTGATTATTCTCTGTGCCCTTACATTCTCCAAAAGTAATTGGGCCAGTTTTAAGTCAAGTGCATGACAGGAAGGCTGTTCCTCTATCCTATATAATCTGAGTATGTTCCAAATGGGCAAGAAGCCATGTTAACAGATGGCAAAAAAATAGAACCCTATAAGGAAATGAAGTGTGCCCCCTGATTTATAGACATATTTAATGTGAAAGAATGTTGAAATTGCAGTTTCTGTAAGCCTTGTACCTTTAAGTATATGGGGATGACATTTTGTTTTATTTAAGAATTCATTAAACTTAAACTAGATAAAAGGAAGTTATGATATTTTCTAGTTAATTAATTTGCCTTTAATATTTACTACATTGATAGAAACTCAATTCATTCACTAGATCTACAGGCTGATATATGTCTAACAGTTACATATTTTTTCATAAAACAATTTGAAAATCTACCTGAAATTTAAAATGCAGATGCAAAGCCTTAAAATTGTGTTTGTTGAATTCACAGGTATATACTAATAGAATTGCTTTAAAGTCTTCAAAACTCATTATCTTTCATTATAACAGCGATACTAATGAGCATTCCATAAATGTTAGAATGAAAATGTTCTTCATCTTTCTTCCCCTGAAGCAATGATAGCTACAGCCTTCACTGTACCCTTGCTGTGTTTTAAAGAAGAAATGTCCCTCATAAGACTCATGTATTGATCACCAAATCGTGGGGCTATTTTGAGTGATACTATAAACTGTAGGGGATGAAGCCCAGTTAGAGGATTTGAGTAACTAGGGCTGGTCTTTGGAATATCCTTCCATTCCCACATCCTACCTCCTATTCTCTGCCTCTTGTCTGCTCTGAGGTGATGAACGTTCTCAGCCAAATGTTTCCACTGCCATAAAATTCTGCGTCTCAATAAGCCCCAAATACAGAGGCAAAGTCTATAGGCTGAATCCTCTAAATCCATGAGTCCAAATGATTTGTTTAAAGTTGTTTTCCCAAATATATTGTCACACAGAATAGCAGCTTATATAACACTCATTAGCATTAGGTTTATAACTGGGAAGGAGTATACTCTACATGCTATCATTTTTGAGAAAAAGAAAACGTTCGTGAGTTCCACATTGTAAAACTTTATTAATTATTGAATCTACAAGTCAATAAATGTTTATATAGAGCAGTGGTTCTCAACTTGTGGGTCATGACTCCTTTGGAGTCGCATGTCAGACAGCCTGCATATCAGAAATTCACACTATGATTCATAATAGGAGCAAAATTACAGTTATGAAGTAAATAAAATAATTTTATGGTTTGGGGTCACTACAGCATGAGGAACTGTGTTAAATGGTCACAGCATTAAGAAGGTTGAGATTTAGACAGTGACTTATTAATTTATTACCTTCATTTGATTTGACTTAGGAATTTGAATTGGATCCTCTGGTGTTACGGATTTATGTGAGAAATTGCAGAAGAATCTTCTAGATGACCTATAGAGAGAATCATAGGACCCAGGGTACTGACGTTCTAGAGCCAGAGGATCAGCACCAGTAAAGTAAAGATTACCACTGACAACTGAGAAGAAAAGTCACACACAGCAAACTTCACAAGGTGACAGTTCCGTTGTTTCTCTGCCATTGGGCCAACTTGTGTACATATTGATGACAAAGTTTCACCCAGATTTTTATAGCACAAAAATATAAATCTTATACTAATAATGTCACATATCTAAAGTTTCCAATTGTTAATGAAACCTGGTACCATTTTAAACACTCCAAACAGATGAACAAGTGATGATGTTCTTTTTAAATTTTCTCAGAGATGGTTCATATAGTTTTCCCTTTGGAATTCCCAAAAACTTGAGAAATCATTTCACAGCGTGTTCTCACTACATCATAAACTGTGCCATATAATGACCCTTCCCCACTATTTCTATAGCAGATTATACCAAACTAAATTAGTGCATAAAGTACTGATCTTAAGTGATGGACTCTTCAGGGAGAATTTTAATGTGAATATTTGGCACCTATGGGAAGATGGAAAACCAGGTATCGGCAGATGGAGCTTATAAGATCTTTTACATTTTAATGTTTCCTACTGAATAGGCACAGATTGCTAAAGCAAAAATGCCACCTGGCTCCTTTGTTCCTTATTTTATAGAATTAAATGTAAACTGAGAACAAACCATCAATTCTTAGCATTAATACTAGTTATGATTGGAAATGTAAGATATATCGTGCATATGTATCTCACCATAAAGTATTCATATTTACTGAAATATGAAATCATAATAGGTAAATATTCATATTTTCGTGGGGGCTTACAACCTCTGAAACTGGAGGAGATAGTTATATGCTGTCAGTACAACGGATTCTGCTGCTCTGGCTAAGGTGTTTACTGAAAATCCAGAATTTGATGGAATGTAGAATTGTTTCCACTAATCTTAATCAGTGCTTCAAAGTCAGATTGCTTTGCAATAAATATAACTGCAATAATTAAACAACTTTGATAAGCATTATTCTTAAGTCATATGGGTGGCAGAATGTATTGTTTAATGACAATCATGGTTCAATGATGATCATGTGGATGACATTTGATGGCATACTCCTCTTTTAGTGAACTCATGATAGATGGAGAAATGTTCTCCTGATATAACTGGGGGAAATTGCTCTGCATCTTCTTCAATTGCCCTAAAATTATGAAATGATTGAGTATTTATGCAGACATACATACATGCATACTCTATGAATGCACACGTGCACATATGCATAAAGCAGAAATATATATTCTCAAGCAGAAATATATATTATTAAGCAGAAATATATATACTTATATATAATATAAATTATATAGGAATATATACATACATATGTATATATCATGTTCTCCCTCAAGTCTTCCTTTTCTTTCTCATTCTTAGATTTGTAGAAGTGCTTTTCTTATTTTTAAAGTGCATCTACTAATACTTCATTATCTGTTCAGTATCACATATTTGATGGTTTCACTGATGGCATCTCCACAGTATCTTTATAATTTTAAAATCCAATATAATATCCTTTCCTTTCCTACAACTTCTTGTGGCCTCTAGTACTGTCAGCTGAATATATTTTTATGCATTAAAGGTCAAAAGTGTTTCCAGAATGCATTATGGATGTCAGAAAGCAAGAACATGGGATTAGAAATGCCCTCTTACGTACAACACATAGAGAATTGCCATGTGGAAGAGTCATTGTGAAGAGCCTTTGCATTTTCGAGTACTAACTGGTGATAATTAAACAGAAGGCAGGCTGAGTGTCTTCAGTATCATCCAGAAAAATAGAAAACAGCTATCAGAGCAGCATAACACATTAGTGTGCATATGTGTCCTGGTAAGTGCTGATAAATAAGCATCTGGGTACATCTTGGCTATCTCCTTGATGGAGTATGACCCTCCCTCATCTGTGTGAGAAGCTTCTGTCCTAACATTAACTCCAGCCTTCCTTGACCCCTCAGATGTGATGTCACTGATTAAGGGTCTTTTTCCTAGTCAGTGAAATCTCAAGGATTTTTATCCCTACTGGACTAAAATCAAGACTCTGAAAACTATTACTTCCGCATTTCTTTTAATTTTTCTCCCAAATTTTGCTCATCTGTTTCAATACTCCATGGTTTCTTTTTCTTTCAATTTGAATAACACTATTCTACCTAAAAGCACAGTATTTTCAATTTTAAAGAAAAGCCAAAGAAACAACAAAATTATCCCTATTGCCACTCTGAGTTTGCACTGGGTTTCTTTGCACTGAGGAGTTGTGGTCTATTTCTGTTGCCAATCACACTGGTGAAAGTCTCTCTAAAACTTTATTATTACTCTTTCTTTGATCTGGTGGTTTCCAGGGGCCAGCCAGTCAGCTACACAGCAAGCCACAGAGTAAGAGTAAGATTTACAGAAGAGAACAGGAAAAGCCCAGAGGCAAAAGGCAGTCCGGATAATTTAAGTTAGGGAAAGCTGGCCAGAAACAATGCCAAGCTAAGGCCAGGCATTCACAATTAAGTAAGAATAAGCCTCCATGTGTGATTTATTTGGTAGCGGGGAGGTGGGCCCCCCAAAACAGCAAAAAACAAACACAAACAGTGTTTTTTTTAAATTTCTGTTTATGAACTGTTCTGGAAATGTACTCTTTCAACCATTTTTGAACCTTTCCAATATTCCCTCAGAATTTCCACTCTCTAGCGATATCATCAAAAAAGGAAAAGGAATCCATGCTTCCTCAGCTGCTCTACTTGTGCTTGCTCCCCTGTGGTAGCTTTCACATCTGAGCCATGGTTGACTGTAAAGCAGAAGGTGCATATGAAGTCATCAACTCCAGTAAGAGTACCATGAAATGCTATCATCTGTTACAGACTGGATGAGTGTCTCTAGTAGAGTACTGTGTTAAAATTCTACCCTGATAGTGCTGAGCCAAAGTGAGGGAAACTTTGGAAGTAGGGCCTTCTGAAAGGTCCTTGAGACATTTGGGTCATTACTGAAGGAGATTTTGAGGTACTAGCTTCATCCTTTTCCCGTTTGCTGTCTGGCCATGAGGTAAGCATCATGCTCTCTCCTCATCTCCTCAACATAGTCACCCGAATCTCTTTAGAAGTCTCCCTCCAAAATGGGCCCATCGAGTTTTTGACAGAAAATTCAGAACTAGATGTTTAAATTTTTGTAAGTTAACTATCTCAGGTACTCATGACATTAGAGGAAAATGGGCCAAAACATTACCCAAGTAATGCAAGAATTTTGCACTATAAATCCTGGGGAATTTACAACTAATATGGTCCTCCAAATTCTTTCAGGAATCTAACTCATTATTTCTCTTCAGTCATAAAACATTCATTTGAGAGATCAATACTGCACTATACCTACAAACAGTTTTTTATATTTTTCAGCATCTTTTTTTTCCATGAGAAGGTTTTAGTACAACCAAGTAAATAAATAGATATTTGAATTTCATCAAAATAGTTTATGTTAACTGTTCAAAACAATTTATCCCCAAATTCTGTCCTTGCTTCAATTCTTAGTTTCAATAACAGTAATTTGACCCCTATAAGAACACAATAAAATACATATTGATGTTTCAGTGGCCTCTGAGGAACAGCACAGGAAAATTTGGTTCTATATAGCTCATTTATGAAGTGTTTACGGGCATGAGCACATTGCTTTGGACTCACAAAGATGTATGTCTTTGAGAAAATCAGAGTCTAAAAGTAAAACCAGAACAATCAATAGAGGCTTTATGCATAAATATAACTTATGGACTCACCTAAAATTTGTGACTACTACACCATCAGCAGTGGAACTGGAGGAAACCCCAGAGAATAACAAATATTTAAGATGTGTATAATTGAATATATGATCTGTATTATACCTTTGCTGAATATATATATATACATATATATATATAAATTTCTATGCCCCAGAGCCATATTGTTGTTAGAAATACATTTAACAGGTATTTCCTAGTATGAAAATACTATGGAAGGATACCATTTGTGTTTTGTAAAAGCTGCCAGATGTCACTATATAACATTCAAGGGCTTTTGGTTAAATTTGAATGTGTGTGTGTGTGTGTGTGTGTGTGTGTGTGTGTGTGTGTGTGTGTATCTCACACAGTCCTGGATTTTATAAATACTATCTCTAATTTGATTTTGTAGAATAAGAAAGTTGAATATACATAAAATAGGTAAAACAGTGGTAGAGAGATAAAAGAATACTGTTTCAGGGTATTGAAATAAATAGAAAGGACCAAAGAGAGAAAAAGGCAGAGCCAAGCAAGCATTAAAAAAAGATCCCAATGCATTTGGATTGCAGACTGCAGGAAGATGAAAATAAATTTGTAGAGGTTAAAGAAGCCAACATTTTCTATTATATATGTCATGTTTCTGTTTAAGAACCACAAAAAGCCACTGGTAGTGATGTGCCATTATACTATGAGAGAGCAGATTTCCTGAACAGATTTAAAGTAGATAGAAACATGAGAGTGTGCTGTGCACATTTTTGGAGGACAACTTCATAGAATAATTTTAGGACACATAAATGTTATTTATGCACTGAATACACTTTACAAATAACAAAATATAGAAATTTGTTAGTAACTATAGTAACTCAAAATTTTGAAACATGTGAATACCAGTGGAAATTATTCATATACCATATAAATTATTCACTATGGTATATACTAGTTGATAAATGTACATATTAATAAAATCAAATTAAGTGTGGCTTCTCATTGTGACACACGAACAGTTATTTCACTTTGATGTTTTGTTAAGTATAAGGAAATAAAAGTGAAGTATTAGTGAAAGTAAAAATATATTGTTTTCATTCAGAGTCCAGTTATGTTTATTTCTATTTCTTAATTTCTTGGAAGCACAGGAGCCTAAATTCAAACTCTTGCCACTGTGGTTTTTGTATATAAGATATTTATGTGATATGATATATGATTTTTCTAAACATATAACATATATATTATAGTGGACTTTGTTGTCTCCATCTTCCTATATTGTCAAAAGCACTACTCTTACCAAGTCAGTCAGAAACACTTACTAGGAACCTTGATTTCAGAAATGATGACTTGTAAATTACTATTGCTGCAGCCACCCTTTTCTCTGTACCCCACTGGAGCAGATTATTTAGACACCTACAGCCTTCCTCCATGACCCCATTTATTTGTCTCAGTCACCAACTCCCTGACTCCCACAAACACTCCATGAAAAATTAACAGAATTAAAGATGAAAAGGGAAACAGAACAACAGATGCTGTGGATATCTATTGCTCTGTATAAATAAAACACTGATTGACCAGTAGCCAGACAGGAAGTATGGCGGGACTAACAGAGAGGAGAATTGAGGGAACAGGAAGGCAGAGGGAGAGAATGCCTGTAGCAGCCGCCAGGACAAGGAAGAAGTAAGTTACCAGTAAGCCACGAGCCACGTGACAAAGTATAGATTAATAGAAATGGGCTAAATATAAGAGTAAGAGCTAGACAATGATAGGCCTGAGCTAATGGCCAAGCAGTTTAAATAATATAAGCGTCTGTGTGTTTATTTTATAAGTGGGCTAAGGGACTGCCGGGACTTGGTGGGACTCGGAGAGAAAACTCCAGCTACAAACAGATACCAAGGACACAAGGACAACCAAAAGGACATATTTTTAAAAACCTGTACTTCACCAAATTGGAAAGTCTAAAAGAAATGGATCATTTTCTTTACATATAGAATACCAGATTTGAATCAAGAATAAATAAGCAATTTTACCAGACCTATAATTCCTAGAGAAATAGAAGAAGTAATTAAAAAAAAAACCCAACTAAAAAGAAAAAAAAAGGCCTTTGCCCGATGGTTTCAGCACAGAATTCTAACTGAATTTGAAGGAATAATTAATGTTAATACTTCTCAAATTATTTCACAAAATAGACACAGAAAGGACATTATATAATTCTTTTTACAAAGCCACAGGTATCCTGATATGCAAACCACATAAAAACTCAACAAGGAAAATTACAGACCAATTTTCCTTGTGAACACAGATACAAAAATTCTCGATAAAATACTTGCAAACCAACTCTAAGAACATATCCAAATGGTCATCTAAAATGATCAAGTAGGCTTCTTCTTGGTGATGTAGGGATGGTTCAAAACACATAAATCAATAAATGTAATCCACCATATAAACATACTAAAAGACAAAAGCCACATCACATTAGGTGCAGAAAAGGCCTTTGACAATCCAACATCTCTTAATGATAAGTAAAAGTCCTGGGGTGATTAGGAATACAATATATAACTCAACATAATAAAGACAGCTTATGGGAAACCCATAGACAACATCAAATCAAATGAAGAGAAAGTCAAACCAATTCCACCAAAATTTTGAACAAGACAAGGCTGTCCATTTTCTTCCTATTCATATTCATGCCTATTAAATATAGTACTAGAAGTCTTAGCTAGAGCAATAAGAAAACTGAAGGAAATCAAGGAAATTATAAATAAGAAGAGGAGAAGTCAAAGTATCTTTATTTGCAGATGATATGATAGTATACATAAATGATCCAGAAAATTCTACCAGGGAATTCCTACAGCTAATAAAACCCTTTAAGTAAAGTAGCTAGATACAAATTAACTTGCAAAAATCAGCAGCATAAATTTGACTAAGAGAGAAATCAAGGAAACAACACCTTTTAAAATAGACTTAATACCTTGGAGTACCTATAACCAAGAAAGTAAAAGACTTTTCTGATAAAAAAAAATGAAGCTATTGAAGAAGATATGAGAAGAAAGAAAGATCTCCTGTGCTCATAGATCATTAGGATTAATATAGTAAAAATGGCCAACCTATCAAACACAGTCTACAGATTCAATGCTAGCTCCATTAAAATTCCAACACAATTCTTCACAGAACTTGAAAGGACAATTTTCAGCTTCACACAGAAAACCAAAAAACCCAGGATAGCTAAAAACAATCCTGAATAATAAATAATAAAAATACTGCTGGAGATATCTCCATTCCCAACATCAAGTTGTATTACAACATTATAACAATACAAAAAAAGCATAGTTTTGGCACACACAGACACTCACAGACACACATATACACACCCCAAAAACAAAAACATAAAACAAACAAACAAAAAACAACCCAGAATATTGATCAACACATTTGAAGAACCAGAAAAATCACATATTGTATGTATTTGCTTATATGTGGTTATTAGCTGTTAAATTTTAGATAAGTAAGTTACAATCCATAGAACCACAAAGGTTAGGTATGGAGTAAAGAGGCTTGGGGTGGAATGGATCTCCATAAAAAGGGGAAATAGAATAGATAGTTATGGATGGAGGTGAGCAGGAACGAGAGGATCAAATGTAGGATGGAGGCATGGTAAGGGAATAATTACTAGGTAGCCTAGCTAAAGATAAGGGCCATTGGAAGGGTCATATGGAAACCTAATACAGTAGAAGCTTCCTAAAATATAGACATGTATGAAGGTGATATAAATAAAATTGCCCAATAAAAGGGGAGACAGGACCCTAATGAATATCTGCTGACACGAAATGAAGTTTTTAGTGTCAGGAACAGGTTACATCTAACTGAGTTACTGGTCAAAGGGGTCCCAAAGGAACCCCCAAACAAGCCCAGGCTATTGCCAAGGCTATTGGTTGCTCTCCACAAACTGAGGGTAAGGCCCTATGGCTGAAGGAAGACAACACCTACACAACTCACTGAACACAGAGAAGTCTAGCAGCTGCCTACCTTGAGACTTCACAACTACAAACCAGTGTTTGGGTTACTGGAAGGTATTCTGCATGGTACCAATGTAGAAATGTGAACACCAACCTACCTATAAAATGTTCAAACTATCATGATGATCTGAATGCCCGATGCTCTAGTGCCATAATGGCATGAAGCTTGTGGGAGTAACCAAATAATATCTGATTGGATGTATGGCCCACTCCATGAGATGGAACCCAGCCCTGCCACTGCTCTAGTGACCAAGAACCTGAAACCAGATATGCCAGGGACCTCTGGGAAAACCAAATGTCACTGTTAACAGAACATAGCCATAGAATGATTCCCAATGACATTCTACTACACTCATAGCCTTACTCAGCCATCATCAGAGAAGCTTCCTCCTCCATTAGATGGGAACAAATACAAAGACACACACTGACAGTGTGCAGAGTTAAAGATCTTGGAGCACTCAGTCCTAAATGGGATGTGTCCATCAAATCCCACCCCCTGCAGGTCTCGGGGGCCCCTGAGGAAGATGAGGTGGAAAGAGTGTAATAGACAGAGAGGATCGAGGACACCAAGGAAGAAACATATTAATATAACATGGTCAACTCACATATGCGCTCACAGAGACTGAGGTAACATGCACAGGGCTTGCATGGGTCTGTGCTAGATTGTGTCCCACTGTTGAGAAGAGAAATAGACACATTCCACCATCCCTATTCCAGGAGCCACCACCAATTGATAACCACTGGCAGAAAAATTTCTTCCCTGCAATGAAGTCTCATTAGGAATACAAACCGTTCTTCTTTTATCTACTTAAAATAGTTTTTAAATTTTAAATATATTTTTATCATATTCTTCCCCTCCCCAGAATTTTTTCAGATCCTCTCCCTCTTCCTACCCACCCAACATTAAGTGCTTTCTTAGAAATCAAACAAAAACCCAATAGAACCAAAAAGGAAAACAAAACACAAAACGAACAACAACAAAAACCTACCAAACTGTAGCCAAACAAAAGCAGGTAAAAAAAATTATACCGTCAATTATATGTTAATCAACTAATTCTGAACATGAGGCCTGCCCTGGAATGGTTGATATACCCAGTGTCACTCCATTGGAGAAAACTGGTTTTCCCTTCCAACAGGTATAAATGAAGGTTCAATTATTGATCTTTACCCTAGGGGATGGGTATTCATTCATGCATTTTTAAACATAAAAATATAATAAGATGAAACATAAACTATCATATTGAAGTTGGACAAGACAAACCAACGGAAGAGAAAGGGCCCAAGAGAAGGCACAAGAATCAGGGGTCCCCTTGTTCACACACTCAAGAGTTCTGTTAAAAAAAATTAAACTGAAAGCCCCAATATTAGTACAGAGGACTTGGTGGAGATCTGTGCAGACTCTGTGCATGCTGCTTCAGTCTCTGTGAGCTCATATGAATGTTGCTCATGTTGATTTATAGGGCTTTAATTTCTTGGTGTCCTCCATCCCCTCTGGTTTTTACAGTCTTTCTGACTCCTCTTCCACAGGGTTTTCTGAGCTCTGAGGAGAAGACTTTGATGGAAACATCTCATTTAGGGCTGAGCATTCCAAGGTCTCTCACTCTCTGCATTATGTCTGGCTGTGGGTCTTTATTTATTCCCAATTGCCATAGGAGGAAGTTTCTCTGATGATGATGGATCTATGAGTATAGCAGAATGTCATTAGGAGTCATTTGATTGCTGTTTTTTTTTTGTCTTATTATTTTTAGACAAGTATTATTTGGTTTTCCCATAGGTCTCTGGGCTATCTAATCTCATGTTCTTGGTCGGCCAAGCAGTGCTGGGTATGGATTCCATCTTGCGAAGTGGGTCTTTAGTCGGATCAGTTATTGTTTGGTTACTCCCTGAAGCTTTGAACCACCATTGCTCTAACATACATTGCTGGTAGTATAGCATTGAGTAAGGTGCTAGAAGAAACATAAAGATCCCATTAGGACAGCTAAATACAATAGATATCTAAGGAATGAGGGTGCTGGATGGGGGGAGGAAGGGGAGAAGGGTAGGAGAGAGGTTATTCTTGGAGGGAATAAAGGGAGAGACAGATAAAATGATGGGATATTTGAGGGGTTGCATGGAAACTGAATACAGTAGAAACTTCCTAAAGCATATACATACATGAAGGCTATCTAAATGAAATTACCAAATAATGGGGAGACAAAGTCCCAACTGCCCATCTCTTATCACCAAACAAAGCTTCCAGTTCTGTACTGGTATTGGGTTACATCTAATCCAGTTGTTGGCTAACAGTGCCCCACAAAGATCCCCCAAAATGCCAAGGTGTTGCCAAGACTATAGGTTGATCTTCCCAAAATGTCAGCAAGGCCACATTGATGACTATAACCTACAAACTCATTGAACATGGAGATGTTGAGCTGGTGCTTACATAGAGTCTTCACCCCTACCTTTTAATGTCCTTGGTACAGAAAGATACTTTGCCTGTCATCAAAAGATAAACATAAACATCAAGCCAGTCACAAAATCTTTATTTACAGTACAAACCATTCTTAAGGGCAGGCTTTATGCTCAGCAGTATGCAGCCATCTCAAAATGAACTGAATGGGATTTTTAGAGATGCTTTGTCAGGGCTTCTTTAGTTTGTTTGTTTGATTTTTTGTTTGTTTGTTTTTCACTTTACAGGTCCTTTGTGTATATATTGTGGCTTCAGGTTTTGTAGGTTTGCATATTTTTAGGACTACTGTGTGTGAACATCTGTGTCTCTATGTCTCTATATGTTTTTTGTGCTTTTTTCTTTGGCCTATTTCCTTCTGTTTATTTTGCCCTATTCCAGTCTGTTTATTTTTATGTTATTTATTTATTTTTATTATTAGTCTTTGATGCCTATTTGTTTTCTAAGGAAAGACAGAAAGGGTGTTGAATTGGATGGGATGTGAGGTAAAGAGACTCTCAGAGGAGTTAGGGGATGTACAAAAGGGAAAAAAAGAGAGAGAAAATGACTATGGTCAGCTTTTTTGCTCTGTCTTTAAGATGCTACATTGTATCCCATCTCTTTCACATATTTTAAAGACTGAAAGATAATTCCTTTCTCAATTAAATAATTCTCCTTAGAGACCCTTGAAACTCAGTCTCCTGAATAAGAGTGATAGTCCTTTGATGAGAATGATGTATACCAAACCTCTCCTTTCTATATGGCTCAGTATCTTCTTTTGAACTCCCAGACACATCCTTTCCGTGCAGGGTATTTTAGTATGTGGTTCACAGTAAACTTTTCCATCTTAAGTAATGACATCACTCCAGGATACTTCAAATATCTCCATGGATTCCCAGCCATACCCCCGACTTATTGACCCCGTAGCATTGTAAACAGCGGACTCTACTTCTCCTCCAGTCCTTCCTCTCTTGACCCTTTGCTTACAACTGTACCTTGTAGTCAGAGTCTGCTTCTGAATTTTTAACTGTGAACATTTAATCAGCTGGCCATCCAACCCAGTGTTCAATTTGTTTTACAAGTCCATGTATCCGGTCCAACTAGTCTTTTTCAAGCTAACAGCACAAGTACATAACTCTCACCTTGCTATTCACTTTAGATTCATCTGCTGTCATTTAAACAGCCTTAAACTTCCCTTTGCTGTTTTCCACTCAAGTGATCAGGCGTGAAAATGAAACAATCTATGCACCTTTCCCAAAGGAACCCTTGACACTGAAGCGATTGGGGAAAAAACCCAAAATGCCCTAGGAGAGAGGTCATTTAAACACTCATTGAAAGGTAGGAGTTATGGAGTGTGCTTGATAGTTCTTCTATGGCTTCCCTTACAATGCCCTTTTGTTTTCCCAAATGTCCTTCTCCTCCACACCCTAGCACATGCATATGTACACATGTGCGTACACACACAAACACACACACACACACACTACCTATTCCTTTTCATTCTTTGTGGTATAGCCTAATCTCTTTTACAGGAAAGAATATAAGAAACTTGAAGGCAACTCCATTCCCTGAACAATCATACAGACTTTATATTTGTTTCTACTCTTCTTACTCTGTAATGAAGGATGTCATAACGCACAAGGAGAGACTCCTTCAGATATGGGCAGATCACTTTCTTATCTCTTTCTGCACCCCTCTGCCTCTTCTTGCTCTTTTATTGTTTCAATCATGTCCCTTAGTTTAAAACATAATTATTTTTCTTTCTAAAGAAGAAAAAGAAAACAATAGACCATCTCAGATTTTATTATTTTTAATATTTTCTTTTATTATGAATCTACCTTCCTCTTCAACAGCAGATTTCACATATGGCTTGGCTAGTGAGAGCTTTCCTGCTTTAAACAAACAAAAAAACAAACAAACAAAAAACCTCTCATTCACTTTTGCTTTCCTTGCTAATGAATTCTAGATTATCAAACCATATGAAGAAAAAATAATTTTTACATGAAATCCATCATCACTTTGCAGTTAAAAATTTCAACTGTGTTTCTGATATAAAGAAAAATGCATAAAAGAAAATTAAATTTATTTCCTAAGTTAGATGAAACAACTCTTTGGTAGCCTTGATCTCATATGTGAAAAGACAATGCAATTTACTAAATGGTGCCCCACTGACCTGAGAGGTTAATACAGATCAAGCATGCAAGTAGTTTTAATCTATGTTGAAAAGTTGACTCACTGTCTAGTGAATCAACCAGAGGAACTGTGGCGACCTCCATCAGGCTCAGGACCAGCTGCTCACAAAGAAATATGGAAGCTCTTCCCCACATTCCTTTACTTCTCTCAAGTTAAATTTGAGTTCAAACCCATGTATAAATTTTATCAAATGAGGGACTGACACCAGGTATATAAACTCTGGATATGAACAACCTCAGAACTGAATATTTGGGAGAAAATGGGAAGTCATTTGAGATTACTCTGAAAAAGATGAGAACTCTATAAATTTTCTTGCCATTTAGATACATAAATATGTAAGAATAAATATATGTATAACATATAGTAGAAATAACATATGTTATAAATATGCATGTACAACTCTATCATATGAACAGACATTTGCATTAAGGAACTTGAATTTGAAGATGTTCTTTCTCTCTATACATATATTTATAAATATATAAATATATTTATATGTGTATAAATTTATACATATATATGCTCTTTGATGCATATATGTGGAGCATCACTAGTTTCATAGTGTTGAAACAGTGGTTTCACAGCTAATTTATCACTTATTCAGTAGGCAAGAATTAAACGTAGAGGCGCGAAAAACTAGTAGAACTTGAAACAAAAGAAACCTTAGGAGGACCCCAGGTTCATAGCTAACAAAGACAGAGAATTAAATATGATTCTCTAAAGGCAACATCAGGCAAACATTTTCTTTTGGGACTATGATATTCTTGGCACAGCCTCATCTCGGTTTTTATTGTAGAATGTTTCACAAACAAATTCTAAGGCTTTAAACAATTTAATTTAAATGACATGCCAGATTCTCTATTCTGTTAACTACTGTTGGGATTCCAGCATCAATCGGTTTTTGTCATCTCATCTTCGGCTTTGGAATACGGCATCCAATATAGAACTGTTGCTAGTGAACAAGGAAATTGCAGATGGAACTCTTAAATAACACAGAGGGTCAGATCACCCATATTTTACTGATCAAACAGGCATGAGATATAATTGCCTGAATTTTTTAAAAGCAACTCTTTAGGTGAGTCCACACTGACAGTCATTGTCTCAGCAAAGAAGATCTCATCAGTGCATATGTACAATGAATTGTGATATGATATTCTCGATGGCCTAATACATGACATATAAATTTCATCAACATTTAGTAGACTCACCTCCCTATCCTTATGTCATAACTTCAATCCAGATTTATATTATCCATGCTACTAAAAGAAGGAAGGGAAAATAAATGGTATCACTAGAAATAAATTTATTTCAAAATTAATTTAAAACAATTATTTTATGAAATAGGACAATGAAATTTCTTGTGACTGTTGCTATGAGAATGACACTTGAGTTGAATGAGTACTCTGTCTTCTGAGGAGGAAGGACTGCTATCTACATAAACACTTCAGGCTGTGGGATACACAGGATCCACTTACTGTTATAACCAAGGCATAAATAAGTCCCAAAGTATGGGTAAACTTGAAAAGTAATGGTTGCATTTGTTTGTTGAATCATTTTATCAAGTTTAATACTTATCCACTATTTGGAAGAGATTCAAATATTTAATAGACACTTTCCTTGCCATTATTGTGAAACTAGCTATGCCCCACATAATCCCATCGCCTTCCTGCTGATTTGAGCTATTAAACATCAGCATGGTTCCCTTGCTCGACTCCACAGGTTGACAGAAACTATTTCTTGACAAGCCTTACTTCTTACAAATACAGAAAACCTTTGTATCTATTAGTGATAGATCTTATTTAAGCATATGCATTTGAATGTCAGTTTTCTGTATGGAATAGACAAATCATTTCAATACAACTTTTTAAACAATGATTTGCTGTTATGAATAAGAATTGAAAATTTTCTTGGGAAAAATGTGCAAAGCCAATATAAAATATTAATTTAAATTTAAATTACTTGTGATGACTTAGAACTGATAGCTTATGAAATCAAATCTTCATACCTAATTAATACATATTGCTGATTTTTATTAGTATAAAATTCAGATGGCATCAAAAGGGCTCTTATGAACTTATATATACATTTATGCACTGGTTAATCTAATAGACAGAGCCATCTTTGCAGATAGTTCTTGTGTTAAATGTGCATTAAAAATCTATTTAATCAAAAGCATATGTGAACTGTGTCTTATTTTGAACATCTAATACTAATATCACACACAGCAGTTGAACAATGTAGATTATGTATTGAACACATTACTCAAAGACTTTAGTTTAGATCTTAAGTTCTAAATAAAATGAGGCCACTTTCAAGAATAAACTAAATTTCTTTTAAAATGTGTTCTGTCATTGATATAATGATAATGTTAAATAATTTCTCAACAGATCATCTCCCCTAGATGAAGCTGGCAGAGAAGCAAGGTTCTCAGTATTTCTCTTATTATTTGTTACATTATGTATACTATCTCAAAGCAGGATTAAGGTACATTAGAATTAGCTATTCCATATTGGCTAACGAATGAACACCTATCATGGATATCATTGTATAACATTTGAGGTAGCTATTTGGTACACTTTTTCAGGATTTAGCTATATGATCCCTATTACCATTAGTAAAATGTGAGGCTAAGTAACCTTGAATCTAAGAACATCATGAATTCTAATTTCAGAGATAAAGCACCACCAATGATTGACTTCTTTTTATTCCTACAGCAAACAATAAGTTCTTATCAGTAATAACACAGTGTGATCTAGTTTTTATTGTTTCTTTAAATGGAAAATGCTACACAGGTAGTTGGTTTAAGGGGCCTTGTGGGTCTTGAAAGACGATGGCTCAATGGTTAATATGCCTGTTGCTCTTCCAGAGGAGCAGAATTCAGTTCAAAGCACCCCATTTCCACATCACAAAGCTGTTGTTACTCCAAATCCAATACCCCTTCTTCTCCTCTTCAAGCAAATGAACATGCGCACACATAAATAATTATTTTTGAAAAAAGAACTGTGAAATATCTGTTATGGGACTGTATCAAGAAAGTACTTCAGTACCCGAGTCTTGCACAGTACCCAAGTTTGTTTTCCAGTATCCATGTGAAGCAACTTGCAGCTGCCTGCAACTCTAGCTCCAGTGAATCTAAAGCCTCTAGTTTCTGCTGGACTTACATTCATTTACTTATTCACACAGAGATACAAACACACACAGACCCCCCCCATTACACACACACACACACACATACACACACACACACACACAATTAAAAATAACCACACTGGAAGAAAACCATGCCTGATACTCAGAATTTTGAATCTTCCTAGGGCTAATAAGGTCCTGGATCTTAGAAAATCATCTATTACCACTGCTTTGCTAGACTTTCTTGATATATTCTAAGTCTTATCACTATATCCACAGAGATGTGTAGCTACCACCTATCTTCCAAGAGGCAGATTTCACAGTAAATGGAGACATTCCCTAAAAACCACAATGAGACACAATGTAGAGATCAATGATGGTAGGGAGCTCTGACCCAGTGGATACATCTACATCACCATCAGCATCAGTGCTTAAGGGAACAGCACAGAAGAGGGGTCCGAAAGATTATTAGAGTAGGAATACCAGGGATTCTGCTATGGAAGACTTTCTCCTAGAAACGGCTGTATAAACAAAACTGTAACAATGACAATATCAATGGACATTCTAACAAAGAAGTGGGGGGGGTGTTTCCTGCGTCCTACTTTATGCAAAGTACTACTGGCAATGGATTGCTGATGGTGGTGGGAATTAGCCTTTCTCATGAATAAGTCCCCCTACGGGTTGTCCAATGCAGAAATGTCCCTGGAACCACATATACCCAAACAAAAACAGACCTCACAAGTTGAGGGACTGGAGAAAGGTAGTTGGGTGGAGTTGGAGAGAGGAAAGTAATATAATTCTATCTCACTTAAAAGAGATTTAAATAAAGAGATCTTTATTTCTTAGAATATAAAAGTAAGGTAATAATAGTAATAATAAAACCACACTACATTTTTTAAAAAGGAGGCTAGATTAAGTATATAGGAAATGTTGTTGACTCAACTTCACAAATATTTGCAATGACTTAATCATAAATAAGTCTCAAATATAATTTACAAAATTATTCAGAAATGTGTTCCTGTTTACTAACCCAAAGTTCCACTATGCTCACATGGGGAACATGCATCAAGTTTTAGTGTTCCTGTGGTGGTTACTCAACGTTCAAGTGTTCTGATTTATGTTATTTTTTCCTTTCTACCTTCCAAAATGTGTTTGCTAGGAACATTTTTTATGGCTGGGAGTTAAACTCAGGAAAAATAGAATTGACTAGCAGTTGGTGGTTTGGTGTACATCCTGGCTTGTATATAGTCACTTATAGTATTTTTCCTGTCTTTTAGCCTTAACTCTATGGTGATTAATGTTCCCATTAAGTTTGCTTTCAGTGAAATATAAAATATCAAATACATATAGTTGGAGGCTGAAAAGAAAAAGTGGCACACCAGATTTTACATTCGCTATGTAAGTTTATAATAATAATTCAAATGTAAAGACTTACATCAAATATACCTTTTAATTTTTTTTAAGATTATAATTATTTACATTTCTCCCTTTTCCTCCTCCCTCCAAACCTTCCATATAACCCTCTTTCCTCTCTTTCAAATTCATGGCCTCTTTTATCATTAATTATTATTGTATGTATATATGTGTAAATATATACATATATTTTTCTAAATACAAATTCACTACTCTGTATCATGTTACTTGTGTGTACATATTCAGTACTAACCATGTGGTATTGGATAACTAATTGGTGTGTTCTTCCCTTCCAAAACTTCAGATAGGAGAACATAACCTGGAGTAGCTGCAGAAAATAGAAAAGGGAAATGGGACCAAATGTATTTTGATAAGGCATTCATTTTAAATTTATATTACACTGGTTTCTGTGAGCGTGTATGATATGTTTGAAAGGATGGGCATGTGAATTACAAGGTGAATGTGTTTAGATAGGAGGACAACTTGGAAGAGTCAGTTCTCTCCTTCCTTTCTGTGGAGCCTGGGGCTTGAACTCAGATCATCATCCTTGTCAGTAAGCTTCTCTACTCTCTGATCCTTTTAATCTACCACTGATAAGATATGTATTGTCATTAAGAAAGATACTTGTATTGAGTAATGCAACAATGAACATGAAAATTGAAATAATCACATTCTGACTTTTCTGATATAAACTACATAATGAATACGGCTTAAATTTATTCATGAACAAAGGACAAAACTATACAAAAGAATTTACATATATATTCAATCAAATGTGATCATAAATTACATATATGGCTATATTTTAACAAGAAGTTTATTTAAATAACATAATACTTGACTTGAAGAAAAGCAAACTAGATTCCTTTTTTCAAGTGTAATTTACCCCTACTTAAGGACGAATCACTCTATATCTAACTACTATGCACAAAACCAAACCAAACCAAACAAACAAAAATACTGTCCATGGTTTTTGAATGAGAAGTGGAACATATTAAAATTATCCACTAGAATAGGATATACAAGGGATTTTATGGTATTGGGTTTTTTAGTTAAAACAATGGGAGCAAAACACCTTGCTGAACTATAAAGACAAGAGCTAAGTGATCATGCCACTGATGGAGAAAGGGGATGTGTTCATAGATTCAGTATTTATTTCAGACGACTTGACAGCAACCAAAACAGAGCATTGCCATTTAAAATGAAGAAAGACTTTACTTCTTCCTATTCTCATGTGGTCTTCATTTACCATGAACATTCCTTGTGTTCCCTCTCTGTTCTTGATCCAGTTGGGATCTCCCGCTATATGAAAAGTTGAATTATATTGTAAAATAAAATAAAATAAATTTAAAAAAATGACATTTAGATCTGGGCATAGTAGCATGTGTGCATGGTGCTGGCATTTAGGAATCTGAGACAGAAGGACAGAGCAAGTGTAGCTTGGACAACATAACATAACCTATAGAGAGAGAGGGGATGGGATTTAAAATATAGGACTGGCCTCTGGAAATCTCTTATTGGTGCAAGTGATTTATTCCTACTACCGCTTAATTAAAGTAATTTTCTTTCAGAGACCAGGTCTCACTGTGTAGCCCTGGCAGGCTTGGCATTTGCTATGTAGGCTGTTCTGGTCTTGAACTTACAAAGATCTGACTGCCTCTGCTAGGAGTAAAGGCACTTCCATACCTGGCAAGCTGATTTCTAGAGACCTCAGAGACATTACGACCAGGCTTACAGAAGTCGAAGGGATTATAAAGGAACACAATGATCACTAATACATCAATAAATCTGATAAAAGAGAAAAAAATAAAATGAAGAAAGAAAGAAAGAGAGAGAGAGAGAGAGAGAGAGAGAGAGAGTCAGGATGTGCTAGAACCAATAGAGACAAGTTCTCTTTAATTGATAATGTATTCTTGGTCTGTCCTTGGATTTCTCATAGGTCATGAGAAGCTCTGGAGTCTCCTCAGCTGCTGCTTTGCAAAAGCTACACCACACAGCAGCACCGGGAGCTGCAGAAGATGGAGGCACTAACAGTAGATGAGGCAGAGGACAACATAGTCTTGAGCATTTTCATCCTTCTTATGTTAGTAGATTTGCCTTAATTTTTTATTTGTATATACCAACACACCAATATATCTTTATAGAAATTGTCTTAATTTTACTAAGGACAATTAAAGGACTATCTTATGATTATGGTCTATACAATAAGCTATAAAATGAAAAGCTGATTTGGAATTATGTTGTTTAGGTATCTTTCTGTACTCAAGATATCAGCTAGCAAAGCATTCCAGTGAATTTCGGCTTTGTCCTCTTTTGGTTATCCTCCCACCCAAGAGAGATGAGTGGATGTACTATACCTGATTACTAGGGAGATAGTCATGATATATAATCTTCCTACTATATTTGACCACTAATGATATGGTCATGATATATAATTGTCCTATGTCAGCAGAGTAAAGCTGTTTATTTTTAGCTCTTTAAGATAACTTTTAAATCTTTTCCCATTTTTTTAATTAAATGCCATATGAAGAAATGTGCATGAAACAGCGGTAATCAAAGCCATTTGTTTCACTCGAACACTTCAGGGGCTCAGTAAGCCCTGGTCAAATGTTTCTGCTTGTCCTTTTGCTGTGTGTTGCTTCGCTGTCTTATTCCCTGTCTTCTGGGACTTCTAGAGGGTGTAAGAATGGTATCATTATGTCCCGCAGTGAACATTTTAAAAGATGTCGCTACATCTCTCTTCTGTTCCCGGATTCTCTAACAACACAGCCAGAGGCAAGGCATCTAAACTCTCTAAAGTCAGAGTTGGTTTAAGCAGAAAATGAGGAAATCGAGTTAGATAATATCTCAGGCACATTTTTTTATTATAATGGTTTATAGCATGCAGTAGTCACTTACATACATTGAAGGTAACACGGGCTTTTACTCCTCTTGCAATTTGATTCTATGTCTATAATCATTATGTAAAAGAACACAGCTCTTTTAGATGGCACTGAGTGTTTATACTGATGATGCTATGATAGCTACCTGCCAGGGTAGCAAGAATGATTCTAATTGAATAACTCATCTTTTAACTATATGCCCAAAATACGCTAGTGTTGAGGTCTTCGAATTGCTTCCCTTGCAGTAATAGCATGATATTTTAAATGTGATGAAGTGTAAGTTTTGTATTATTCCTCATAAAATTCTGTAGGAACAGACAACTCTAAGGTTAAATCACCGTGTAGACGCAACTACTATAAAAAAGCAAACTGAAGTCATGAGAGAAGTATGGTGGGGTAGACAATGAAATGTGAAACGGCAGTAGTATCTTCAGATGCCTTAGGTTCAAAGACACTCACAAAACGTTCTCTGAATTGGGGTTAAATAGAATCTCATGGTGTTTCTCTTCCTTAATATTTAAAGCTTAAATTCCTATTTAAAACAAAAAATAATAGAAATAATTACAGAAACAGAACTAAAATTCATAAAAAGAATATACTTAAATAATTCATCAATTTATTTACATACCTTTCTGTTATACATATTCAAGTTTGGAATAATACTTTTTAAATAAAGTGTATCTTATTTTTTTGTTGTTTCCACCTATTATATATGTTCCAGTTTTTCTGTACAACAAATATTTCAGACTAGAAAATATTACCATATCACTTTATTATTATAGAGAACGGGCAATTTATCATCTTGTTTTAAAGAGAAAGTTCACAGATCAGCTCCTGCATACTTTTTGTGTGTGAATTTTCTACACTTTTGCATTGCTAAATAATTGAGAACATTAGCTTCCAAATCATGAAAAATTCATTTTAACATGATGTTTTATTAATCGATTTAATTTAAAGTGATCTAGAAACTTCCAATTTCACTTGTGCAGCTTGAAGATAAATTCAGGTTGTGGTTGATACTTGCAATTTCATAACTCTTTGTTGCCTATTTTTATTTATTTTTTATAACTATATCAAACTGATGATATTGGTGTACAAGAAGTTAACATCTCAGTTTATAATTTCATGTGTCTACATACTGTGTGTATTTCTATTAAAAAACTGAAACAAATTCAGAAAGTCAATTTTTTTACGAGCTGTTAAGATTGTACTGCCATTTTTAAGTTTTACATTCATGTAAGGACACATGGGATTTTTGAAAACTGTGTAGAAATCTTTCTTCTTAGTAATTGACAAAGTCCTGACTAGGTTTACATTTTTTCCCTCAATTTGTTAGCTATTTAAAATTATTTATTAAAACATTCAATGTGTATGAGTCAAGAAATGAAAACAAGGGTTGGTTTGGTCACATATGTCATTAAACCTATACTTTGAAGATTATATATCTGTGACCTATTTCCATTTTTATGACAAATACCTGAGAAAATGTAGAAGTAGTTATATTGGGTCATGACTGTAGAGATTTTAGTTTATGGTCCATTGCTCTTGCTGCATTGGGCTTTGGAATAGGGTAGAACTTCATGGAGTTAGGTATATGGTAGAATAAAGCCTTTTGCATCATGATAAGAAAGAACAGGTAAAGAGAGGAAGTCACTGTGAGTGACCTCTTCATTACCTTCAAGGACACATCTCAGGTAGTTAGTCATTGTCCTGCAAGTTCCCCAACCTCCCAATAGTGTTCATAGGCTGGTGACCAAGTATAGGACGTAACATGATCCAAGCCATAACAGGTCCCAATAAAGTAGATGCTCTCAAATACAGGTCTTGTGTTTGCTGACCTTTTCCAAAAGTTTAGACTATTAGGAGAATTCTTCACATCTCTCATGTGGTTTCATTTACTCTTCACTTACAGACTTTGATGTTCTCAGACATTGGAGGTTTTGTCCAGGCTCATGTTGCATCAAAATAACCAACTTGTGGAACCTGTGACTGTCAAATTGGTACTTGGCCCCATTAAGCTGGGACCACAGTGATGATTCCACAATATCCCATGAAAAGGGCTAGAGATTTACACTCCCTTTTTTGTTATTTATTTAATTTTGGATTTAGTTATTTTACAATGATCAAAGACATGATGCTCTGTTTCTTATTGACTGGTAGGAAAGACAGATACAGGAAGAAAGAAATTTCACATTCTTTATAATTTTGTACCTATTTTCTCCTCAACTTGGTAAAAGTCATGATGCCATGATCAAGAACTATGTGCAGCTCGAAGGAAGCTGCAATCAATATCTCCATCTCTCAGCTGGGTGGTGGTAGTGCATGCCTTTCATCCCAGCACTCAAGCGGCTGAGGTAGGTGGATCTCTGTGAGTTCGAGGCCAGCCTGGTCTACACATTAAGTTCCAGTACAGGCTCCAAAGCTACACAGAGAAACTCTGTCTTGAAACAAACAAACAGACAAACAAACAAATCTCCATCTCTCACATGACAAGATAGTTCTTTCATGCTAAGCCTATATGCATACCCTCTTTCCCTATGATATGGTTTCCTAGGACACTTAAACATTTTTGTCTGAAATTCTTCAAAATTTCATCTAGGTATATCCCCCATATACTTGACCCAAGTAGTCAATGCAAATCTATAATATAGAATTTTACAATTAGTAGCATGCATTTTAGTTTTATACTATTCTGAAGATGTTAAATATCCATTTACTTGCATAGATACAAAATGGATCAAGATCAGCATACAGACATCTGATGGGGAAAAATGTACTTTTATGGAAGGCAAGGGAAGGGAAATGAGGGGGGGAGGGGAGGGGAGAGAAAGATGACTTGCTGTTAGTAATTGTAACAGGCATAAACGCAGTGACTCTGGTAATTCCATTATCCTCTATCTCATTCACAGCACAGCCACATAGTCCGTACCAAAACATTTTCATGCATTATCAGTGTTGGAAATAGAGCAACACACTTTGTTTGTGCCGCTATCCCACAATTCACCTGACAGGTATCATTTGTTTCCTAATGTTCTGGTTTCGGTTCTGTTGCTGGGATAAAATATCCCGACAAAAAGCCAAACTGGGAGTTGGGGCTCTCTTGCTTTAAAATTTCAGGTAACCGACTTTCATTACAGGGAAATTACAGAAGCAGCAGCTTGAGACAACTGGTCATATCACGTTCACAGGCAAGAAGAGAAAAAACCGAATTTGCCACTGTTGCTGTTGCCTGCCAGTTCGCTACTCACCCCACCCTCCCTGCCATTTTACACTTCAGGGGCAAACCCGTGAAACAGTGCCACCCACATCCAGAGTGGGTCTCCTCATATAAATTAACAATTAAGATAATACCCCAAAGATATACCCACAGGCTAACCTGACCTAGATATGATCTGCTCATTCATGGCAGTATCTATTTGGCCGTTAAAACTAACCCATACAATCCGCCTACTTCCTGTCAATTTGACACACAAACATGTCACATTTAACTGTAATTTTGCATCCTTGTCCTCAAAGTTTCAAGTCAGTTTTAATGTCATAATATAAAGTAAACTTTAACTCCAAAAAGCCCCCAAGTCTTCAAAAATTCCAATACTTCAAAAGTCCAAATTCTATTTAAAAGCCGAAGTCTCTTAACTCTAGGCTCATACAAAGTAAAGATAAATACACATTTAAAAATTCTTATATCCGAAGGAAATAACTGAAGAATAAAACAATCATGCTGCAGCAAAACCAATATCCAACAATGCAAATCCAGTTACTTCAGTGGTACTAATTAATCTCTTATTAATCACATCTGATTATTCAGCCACAGCACAGTCAGCAGACATAGACTCTAAGACAAAATATCATGTGAATGGCCCCTGGTACAATTCCTGATGGAGTCCTTGCTGCCATTTGAAACATCATGAGAAGGACAGCTATAGTCTACTTTTCTCACAGCATTATTGGCTTCCAAGATGACACAAGAATGACTCTTTAAGCTGTGCCCACAGCATTCAACGGCTTTTCTTTCCCAAAGTTGAAGAATTTTCAATGTTCATTCCCCCCAAAACCGACATGATCAGGTTCATCACAACAACCCTATTCCTGGGACCAATTTCTCTTCTGGTTTCATGTCTGTTGCTGTGATAAAATACAAGAAAAATCCACATGGGAAGGAAGTGTTCCTTTATGTGTTATGACTTTGCTGCTTCATTTTGCATTTACTTTCTGCTTACATATGGGTGTCCTTAGAGAGGCCATAAGCACCTGAGTAGAATAAACCTGTCATTCACATTGGTCCATAGACTTATCATGCCATCTTCCATAAACGCTTGTTGAATAAAGATGAACTTAAAGCACTGTCTGATCATTTTGACTTCTATGATTCAGCCTATTAACTATATATAATTTTGGCTGTTCTTAGTTTTGAAGTCTGTCAAAAATTGTTCATGAACATCAGACTCAGCCATCAAGATGAATACTTTGATACAATTTAATGCCATGGCCCTAAGTTGGATTTATGATTAAAATCTCATCATCATTTGTAAAACATTAAATTTTCTGTACTAGATAACAATTTACAGCTTGTCTCCTATAATAAAAATTACTACATTAGTCCTTGTATGTACATTTTTCTAACATCAGTCTGAAACACTGTCTCTTATTAAAGCGACTAGAATTGCCCTAAATAACTTTCACACATTTCAAACAACAATAATTATACATGGTTATAGAGTGAGGATTACAACGAAATTTCAAAGATATATTCATACAAATAAAGACATGAATATTTTATCTATAATGGAACAACTTTTACTAAATAAATCTGGGATATATCTCAGCAAACAAAATTCTGAAGAACTCTTCAAATAAACATAGTAGCCTGGTTTTAGAATATTTCTATGTGTTTAGAGATTAAAATAATAAAAGAAATATTCTTATGCATTAAATCTTACTATAGATAAATATAACTTCTGTTTTCACAATGGAATAATGATTTATTGGGGGAAATCTCATTAATAAGTAAAACAAAATAGCCTTAAATATGAAGAAAATATATTCAGTAGTGAGGGAGAGTTAAAGCATATATTTCATAAATGAAGGAAAATAGAATTGGATCATGAAATAACACAGCTATAAAGAATGAAGTTAAATTCAATTTTAAATGGAAGACACCAATCAGAGGAGCGTTGCAGAGGGACCAGAACTTACCCATGTCATAAAGATAATTTGCACTGGACTACTTTAGAAGAAGAGGTCATGAAAATTGTACTTCAAGTTAACTGAATATTGAAAGAAGCTAGGATAGAGAAAAAGGACACACCATTGTGTAAGGTACCAAGATGTTTATGGAGTTGGCATGACATTTATCAATGCGGTAGAGGTAAGAGCTTTCATGATTGAAAAGATTTTGTCAGCTTAAAGTTAATGGATAAATCTCAGGACTAGTGTACACTCCCAACATGTATGGGTTCTTGAGTGTAATTCTCTATTCATACAATAATGTCATTATTTAAAAAATCCTACAATACGTACAACAGCTATTAAGTGAAAACAACATCATTTTACTAATTAAATTCTATTTAAGTACAAGTACATATGCAGTTCCACTATACGAGTATAACTATATCATTTCTATTACTAATTATACTTCCATACCTTATTAGCCTACAACTGCTAGACCCCAAAGGTTAGGGTCTCAAGTGGGCGCCCCAAGAACCCAGACTCTGGTCCAGTTGATGCAATAGCAAGAGGTTTTTATTTTGACTGTACAGAAGGGTAAACTCAAGCTCCAAAGAGCAAGAGTCGCATCACACCATAGTTCATAGGTGCTTTTAAAGGAAAAACCCACAAAAGCCACAAGATTACAATTCCCATACAATGTCATTTCGATTGATTTATGTCTAGAGGCTAATTTTACAAGATCATGGCCTGATCACAGAGTGGGTACAGTCACATACATTCTTCCTGAAACCTCAAGGGGAGTATCAGGACAGGAGTGGAATTTACACACAGGTCATGGTGGTCCTTCCTGGAACACCTGCAATTATCCCAGTCACAGTTGAGCACATCTCTTAATAGAAATCTCTTTACATTGTTACATGGTTGCAGGGGAGATTGAGTAATGGCTGAGTCAGGTTGCCCTGGGAACTAGATTTTTAGTTCCTTATTTCCTGGGGCTTGGGGGCGTAAGCCTGAAGGGTTAGGGTCTTTCACAACATGCATTAACTTCAATCAAAAAATGATATTACATTCTCAAAGAATACATGACACCAAACAACCTAACAAGTAAAAATAGTCACATAAGATTCATTTGAAACATCAGGTCTTAGAAACAGGTCAGTAAATATTCCTCATGATTCTGTCAATAGATAATTTGTAAAGACAATAAAATCTTGTCTGTATATATTCTTTATGCTTTTATTATACATTGAACTAATTAATGGTAAAATTAAAAGTAAACCCAGTACCGAAAGACCTCATGAAATTAGTATAGCCTTACTCTAGCTTATCTATTGGTTTAAAATAAACTTGGAGGTAAATAACACTCTCCAAGGATGAGAAAACATTTACTCTATTTTTATGTTATCACCTGCTCAAACATAAGATAAGAAACAAACTAGGAGGAGTTTCAGTGGCAAAATAGAATACAGAAAAACTGAGAGACAAATGAAAGATCATTTATTTGTTCAGGACAGATCACATGCCCAGCACATGCACAGTCAGAGCTAAAAGTGACACTTCAGAAAGAAAAAAGAGCAACACAAAATGTGACGAGTAGCCTGAGGCTAGATGACAACATGGGAATGAATTTGCAAAGAGAATGAGATCTGTTGAGCATTTCTATACATACTTCCCAATTCTTTTCTCCTAATAAAAAAATTACAGTTCCATATTGCTATAGTTCAATTTTCCTTTTTATCAATAAGGGCACAAGGGTGTGTATTCATTCAGTAGTTGTAGTCTTCATAGGTTGGCCTTGTTCCTCAGGCATTCATGCTGTACTCAAACCCATTTAAATCTACATTAGTGTGAAGATCTGAACAACTGGACTTTAATATAAATAAATGCAAAGGGAAATGCTGGTGCAACCTAGGATCCAACCCTAAGAACTCCCTTGACTTTCAGACAGCAGAAGAAAACACAGATTCACAAGCTCATTTTGTTTGCAGAGGGCATTTCAAGAATAAACAGGGAAGACCGGGAGGGGAAATATACTGAGATAATGATGTGTATAAATAATAAAAAAAAGCATTATAAAAACAAACATTTTGTCTTTTGTCCATTTCTTTGTATAAATAAAGTGGGACACTCCTCTTGGAGCTGATAGGAAATGAGCAATTTTATAACCAATTGCCATGAACACAGACCAAGCAAAGCACTTTTGTTAGAAATAGATCTGCACTCTGCCACATGCCTCTGCTGAAATCCAAGAATTTGTAAAATAATAACCATTTGTTTCACTTATTTTAGGCTTATTTAGTACTGTGCCAAAATTTTGTTATGTTCTGTTTTAATTTTTTTATTATAGTCCTGGTAATCTCCTCACAAAAATGCTAGTGTGAATTTCAGAACAACTTTGGATACCTGTCATTTCACTTCACATTTTGGGCATATATAAAGTTCTGAGTTTTTAGATTCCTGTGTTTTCTGGTGTGTATTTAGTTTTATGTACATTCAAGAGTTCTGAACATTTTTACACTAATAATAAAAAAAGAGAAACTTTAAGATTTTAAAACTGGGCCAGTATCATGGTTGAGTGAATAAAGTGGTTTGCCATCAATCCTGACTACCTGAGTTAAATCCTTGGGACCCAAATGATACTAATTAATTTATTAATTGGGCTTAAATATGCAAACAAATTAGTTTTGAAAAGCTAATTTTTGATTGTAGAACAGAAGTTGATTAAAATAATATTGGTACTTCAGTGATTAATCCAGAATTTTCTACACAATAGCATAGGAGAATTCAAGTAGAACTTGTTGTGCCTTCCCAAAATTTATCTACAATAAAAAAGTTCCTTTACAATCAATGACTAGGAGTTGGGGAAAAACTGGAAAATAGACAAAATTTTATGATGATTATAACAAATACCTATAAAGCTAAAATTCATTTTTTATCAGTGATTTGCATTAAAATGAAGAAAAAATAATAGAAATTAATAACCGCTTCACTTCAATGGTATTAGCTTCCTATAACATCTTACCCTCCTTCAATGCTGTCCAATTAACCAACAATATCTTATGCCTGAGATATATTTGTCAAATACATTTGTACACTGCTGTATGCAGGAACAAATGGTTCCAGTTACATTCTAATTTTTTTTCACCTGCTGAAATGAATAGATTTGGCTTAAATGTCTACTGTGTGTAGCTGTATTAAGCAAGGTACTTTTGCAAGGTTAATACTAAGATAAAGAGATTTGAATCTATTCACTACATTTAAACAAAAAACACAATATGTCATAGGCTTGGAGAGAGGTGAACCTTTGGGGAGCTATTGTATTTGGAGCAAAAACAGACAACTGGTGAAAACAGATAAAATAGAATGATTTCCATGACTTTAATGGCAAAAACACAATCCTGCCTCCGAGTTGTTACCCATGCCAGCTGAGTCCACATTTGTTGTTTCCTTCCAACAATTATCAGGAGAGAACTTATCAGGAGAGATGAGTATCAATATCTGAGTTAAGCAAAATGTTGATTACATTTCATTTCAGCTAAGTATTGATTTTTCATAATATGAATATTCTTTTTATACCTATCATTATACAACTTTCATATATTCACACAAACAATTCATACAAATTTCAGATTTCATACAAACCATTAATTTTACTTTTTCTTTCCTGTGCTTTGTTTGCCAGGGTCTCCTGTTGGTTATAAAATGCAAAACATGATTTATTTTTAAATACTTGAAATATATAATGAACATATGTTTGTGTATACGTATAAAGAAGGGAATAGTAATACACAACTCTTTGGAAGGAATATTAAGAATAATTGTTAATATATCCTATATTAACTTCACTGAATATCACTCAATGTGAATGTTGGTATACATGCTCTCTATATGTGTCTAACCACAAAGACTGGCAATAATGGGAACAGGCATCCTTTGGTTACACTCAAATGGTCATTTTCTTCCAACCTTATGTCATTTCTAGCGCTCAGCTTGCTTTGAAACAGAGTTGGTTTTTATTATGTAGGGATAGGATATAATTTAATAAAACCCTTCTTGCAAGCATGGGGATATAGTGAAATATTGCAGGGAAATAATAGCAGGGAAATAAACTGCTGGCAGACAGTGAAGAAAGAGCTATCTTTACTATGGTGAAGGAAGGTCTCTCACCAGATGTGGTGCTATGTCCTATGATCTTGTTACATGGGAGGTAGAGGCACAATGATCACAAATTCAAGGTCATCCCTAGTTACATATTATTTTGAAACAAGCCTGGGATATAGGAGACTATGTCTCAAAAAACAAAAAATAAAGAAAGGAAAAACCTCCTTGTAGGTATGTACAGACTTTAACAAGGCAACATTGAAACACAGTCTTCTCATGTACTAAGTTCACCTGTAGAATTGAGTAACTGTGTTATCCAAAACAAAACAAAAGCAAAATAATGTCACAATGTTTTAAATAAACTTATAATCTTGTATTGAGCTTATTCTTAGCCAACCTCAGCTACATAAAGCCTGCAGGCCTCAAACTTGTCAACTGCAAAAGAAGATGTAAACTGAAACATAAATGTCAGGAATGAGTTGAGCATGTCAGCAAGGCAGAGAAAATAATAAAAGAAGTTGTTATGTAAAATCCTAACAAAAGTAAGAAAAACAGTACAGTAAAACGGTGCATTGCGGTGATATTGTGTTCCCCAAAATATTGTGCATCCTAATAAACTTATCTGAGGTCAGAGAACAGAACAGCCACTAGATATAGAGGCCAGAAAATGGTGGCATGCACGCCTTTAATACTAGCATTCCAGAGGCAGAGATCTGCCTGGATCTCTGTGAGTTCAAAGCCACACTGGAAACAGCTAGGCGTGGTAAGAAGAGCCTTTAATCCCAGGAAGTGATGGCAGGTGAAGCAGAAAGGTATTTAAGGCATGAGGACAAGGAACTAGAGCCTGGTTAAGCTTTTAGGCTTTTGAGTAGCATTTCAGCTGAGATTCATTTTGGTTGAGGACTCAGAGGCTTCCAGTCTGAGGAAATAGGATCAGCTGAGGAATTAGTGAGGTGAGACTGTGGCTTGTTCTGCTTCTCTGATCTTCCAGCATTCACCCCAATAACTGGCCTTGGGTTTGTATTTATTAATAAGACCATTTAAGATTCAAACTACAGTGCATGAGGAAAAGGACTCAACACAAATTTCTAGAGTAAAAGCTGGTTACAGTATATTGACTTTGTGTGCTAGATTCAAGAAAAATTACTTAAGGCACAATCAAAAAGCATCTAGAATATTTGAAGCATATTGCATACATGAAAAATATATATTATAAAGAAATTAGCCTATAAAGGCACTGAGATCAGCAATTAATCAATGGGACCTCATGAAATTGAGAAGTTTCTGTAAAGCAAAGGACACCATCAATAGGACAAAAAAAAGGCAGCCTATAGTTGGAAAAAGATCTTCACCAACCCCACATCCAACAGAGGACTGATGTAGCTGGAGTTATCTCCAGTCCCGCCTAGCAGCCACTCAGAATCAAATAAACACACAGACAATTATATTGTTTAAACTATTTGGCCTAATGGCTCAGGCTTCTTGCTATCTAGTTCTTATATCTTAAATTAACCCATTTCTATAAATCTGTACCTTGCCACGTGGCTCGTGGCTTACTGGCACTTTACATCCTGCTCCCCATGGCGGTGGCTGGCGGTGACTCTCTGACTCAGCCTTCTTCCACCCAGCATTCTCCTCTCTCCTTGTCCTGCCTGCACTATCCTTCCTGCCTGGCTACTGGCCAATCAGCGTTTTATTTATCAATCAATCACAGCACACAGGATATCCCACAGCAGACTGATTTCTAAAATATATAAAGAACTCAAAAAACTAGATATCATCAAACCAAATAATCCAATTTAGAAACGGAGTACAGATCCAAACAGAGAATTCCCAGCAGAAGAATCTCAAATGGCCAAGAAACATTTAAGGTGATGTTGAACATCCTTAGCCTTTAGGGAAATGCAAGTCACAACAACTCTGAGATTCCATCTTACACTTATCAGAATGGCTAAAATTAAAAAACAAAACAAAACACAAGCAACAGCTCATGCTAGAGAGGATGTGGAGCAAGGGGAACACTCCTCCACTGCCGGTGGGAGTGCAAACTTGTACAGCCACTTTGGTAGTCAGTGTGGTGGTTTCTCAGAAAAATGGGATTCAATCTACCACCAAACCTATCCACACCACTCACTCTTGGGCATCTATCATACCACAGGACGCTTGCTCAACTATGTTCATAGAAGCTTTATTTGTAATAGCCAGAACCTGGAAACAACCTAGATGTCCCTCAACTGAAGAATGGGTAAATAAAATGTGGTACATTTGCCCAATGGAGTACTACTCAGCTGTTAAAAACAAGGACACCAGGAAATTTGAAGACAGATGCATGGGACTAAAAAAATCATCCTGAGTGAGGTAAACCAGAAGAAGAAAGACAAATGCATACCTGAAAGGTATGCATTCACTCACAAGTAGATATTGGCTATAACATAAAGGATAACTATGCTACAATTCACAGACCCACAGAGACCAGGGAATACGGAGGGTTCATGAGGGGACACCCAGATCTCCCTGGGGAGGAGAAATCGAAGACATTTCAGGAGTGGATTGAGGGAGGGTGGGGGTGGGAACATGAGTGATCAGGTTGTGGGGGCAGTGAAGGGGGAGAGTTCTGAAAGAGACAACTGGAAAGGGGGGTACATTTGGGGGTCAGGTAAAAACTTGACTCTAGGGAATTTCCCAGGACCCCAGCTAAGACTCCTAGCAATAGTGGATGTGCAGCCTGAACTGACCATCTCCTGTGACCAGAGGGGTACCTAGTGCAACTGTCATTAAAGAGGCTTCACTCACCAACTGATGGAAACAGATGCAGACCCACAACTAAACATTAGGCAGAGTCTGGGGAATCCTGCAGGAGAGGTGGAGAAAGGATTGTAGGAGCCAGAGGGGTCAAGGAAACCACAAGAAAACTCACCTGTGCTCCTAGGTGCTCACAGAAACTGAACTGATAACCAGAAATCCTACCTGGGGCTGACCTAGGCACCTTGCATATATGTTACAATTGTGTGCCTTAGTCCTCTTGTGGGACTTCTAATAGTGGAAACATGGGCTGTCTTTACTCTTTTTACTGACTTTTGGGACTATACTCCTTATAATGGGTTGCTTTGCCCAGCCTTAACATGGGGAGGTTCTTAGTCTTACTGCAACTTGAATTGCCATGTTTTGTTGATACTCATGAGAGACCTGCCTTTTCCTAAACAGAAAGGGAGAAGGAGTGGATTGGGGGATGGGAATAGAGAGTGGGTGGGGATTACTGGGAGAAAAGGACGGAGGAGAAACTGCAGCTAGATGTAAAATAAATAAATAAATAAATAAATTTATTTTTTAAAAAGGAAAGAAATTAGACTGACTACAAACATGCAACCAAATTCCATAGCAGAACATTTTTTAAATTGGACTGAACAACAATAAAATAGTTAAGTTCCTTATTTTCCCACAAATCCTTTTGGATCATACATTAAATGTGTATCAATGACTCTCTTCACCAGTAGGAGATCTGAGAAACCAAGATTATGCTGGGAATCAATACACCAAATATTAAGACTTTCTCTTTATTCTGTCATAACCCTGAGCATGTTACTGCCTTGAGGACTCTACACGGTAACTGGGGAAACTGTACGTTCCACTGGATCACCTTGAAGTAGTCCTTCCCTCCTGTCCTGTTCTCTGTGTCGTTTTCTCATTTGCTGTTTTATTAAGGGAAAACGAAAAAAGAAGTGAAATACAAAGCAATAAAAAAACAGAAGCATCCTCGCATGTCCTTACAAATTGTACAAAGTGTTCATTTACATCCATGTTTTAACCATTGCTACAGATTGGATTTGAAAATATACATATATAAATCCCCAGATTAGCTGTCATCATAGACATCGATAGTATGCCTAATACCAGATAATTTACGGTTGTAAATTCTTACTTGTTTACTTGATAAATGCTCATTTTGGCAATTGATTAAATCTGTTTTGGCCAGGAATTTATAGTATTTCTAAATCAGAAGAGAGAAAATAATGAGTTAATAAGGAGATAAATAAGTGTTTTGGTTTAAAATATTTGAAGAAATAAGCAAAAAAAAAAATCAACAACCCAATGATCAAACTCTAGAAGAAAACAATATAATTTTTCACTACTTACAATATGTCAGTTTTATTCAATGAAATAAATATTATTGTCAAATAAAGAGATTTATTGTTCAGATTCATTTTTGGAACTCTTACAGTAAGAGGAACACAAATAACAAAGAGGAAAGAAAACACAATTCTTGGAGAAAGGATGCCAAGAACCTTGAACGAACTACAGAAACATACATGAAAATGATTTTCAAAAGGCATGATTCTTTTCCAGATATAATTTGCCCATATGTACCACCTGGCAAAGCAAGGAAGGTGATTTCCCCAACCACCAAATCTCATTCGCCATAGGCCTTCTCTGTGAGTTTGTTTCTCTTCAAGGTTGCCTTTAACATTAAGAAAAAAAAGTGTAGAGAGACAAAAGAATAAACGGAAAAGATAAACATGGATTAGAAAAGTCATGCTTTCCCCATATTGACAATCATAGTTCTTAATGACGGGTTCAGAGGCTAAGAGGCAGCCAAGACTAATTCTACCTTTGAGCAAAGAAGTAAAATAATTCAAGGACTTTCCTAAGTACTAGAAAGAACAATGGATTAATTACCAAATATTCAAAACTCAGCCAGCTATCTGTAAATGTGTGTTTCCTTGGGATTTTGGAGGTTTAGATTAGTCTTCTGCACATTCAAAGGATTTGAATAAAGTAAACTTTGGCTCTTTATACATTCTATCATGGAGTTATCTAGAACGAATCATGCATTAAGTCACAAAATAAATGTTTATATATCCCAATCTTTCTCTCCGGCTTCGTCTTTGCCATTTTATTCTCTGTATTTGAGCTGAATTGACCATCTCTTCTTGTAACAAGGGCCTTGTTTAAGCTTCAGTCTAGAATATTCATCAGGCTTCCTCCTATTGATGTTTTGTTTTTTATTTGTATATTCAAGTTCTCCAAGAGGACTTGATCAACCATTCTTCTAAAGTAACTTCAGTATTCCACTTTGATTTTCTTCTTACATTTTCCTTAACACTTGTCATTATCTGAAATTCGTGAGTGTGTCCTGACCCCTCACTTCCAAAGTTCCCAGAAGAGTGTATTTTGAGTATAAGGTAGAGAATACTGGATGTTATGATATATGTGAGCATCACATTATTTCTTAGTGAAGACATAGTATTTGTGCTTTACTTTTGATTGTCATATTAGACTTAGCATGCTCAAAATCATTTAAACACTAGATTGCCTTTCAGATTTTCCATTTATCTCGTATTTTATTGCATGCATCATTCCAAATCTTTAATAATTTTTCTTCCAATCTACATACCTACCTAGGTCTGCAAATCTCTCCTACTTGCTTTGCTTGATTTAGTAGTAGGTACATACAACTGACTATTTGATGCTTAGAAACTAAAAATCAAACTAGTTTTCTCTAATTAACGGACATGGTTTAATCTAAGCTTCTTAATTTTGCAAATCCCTGAAATATCTAGTACACTTCACCTCTCAATCTTCCTAATTCTAAGCATCTTAGCTATTGTCAACGGGGCTACCATGCCAAGGCACATGATAATAATTTCTTCCCTGCATAGTCTCCTACATGAATTTTAGTGCTTGTGGCTGTGCTGTGTTAATTGCTTTACTCTCAATCATCTAAATTCTAGACACATTTCAAAGCTTAGTTCAAGGCTTACAACTCAATTATCCACTTTTCTCAATTATCATTTCCTTTACAAACTCCATTTGTACTTATAAATAAATAAAATACTAAGTATAAAATTGGTCCATGATGTTATTTTTATTGGCAAGCATGTGTTTTATGTGGGTATGATACTCCCAACCAGGTGTTATGATCTTAATGGAAAATTCTTCATTCTGATTACAATGCATTAGCTGTTTATTCAGTGAATGTATCAAGAAAACATATGGAACATGTCATTTAAAGTCCATGTGGTAGAAGTCCAGAGTCACAGAAACTATAGTCATAATCTATGTGACAGCAGACTTAAGCCCATGCTTCTTAATTACTTCAGGGATCCTACTATTTCAAATTACCAACTATCACACGTCAGACATTCTATGTACCAAAGTATATCCTAAATATGTTTGCATTGCTTAATGTATGAAATAAAGACTTTGGATGAAAGGAAGAGTCACAGCTCTCAAAAATCAGTACACATTGCAACTGTGTGACACTCAGCATGTACCCCAAGATTTCTCCACAATATTCCCTAACATGCAGTGAAGCATCTGGTCTAGTGGGTATATGATACTTAACAGAGTCTGCAGGAGTCACACTGTTGATGGTCTTCTAATCACACCTTGAAGTGAATTGGCAATCCTCAGCTAAATGTACTACGCAAGGCATTTGAAGCTGTCATATGGAGGCTTTCAGAAGCCCCTGGAAATGTCTTTTGGGTACA